>PVHP010001089.1:27941-96104 GCA_004024765.1 Zapus hudsonius
GGGGGGGGGGGGGGGGGGGGGAGTCTGCATGGGGTCTGCCTGGCCCTGGGGCCTGGGGAGGCCTTAGGAGCAGATGCCCTTGGTCCCTCCACAGCCTGACAGTCCCCAACTGATAAATGCCAGCCTCCACACCCCCATAAATAGCTGAGGAACATGCAACTATGCCCACTTGGGCTGGGGAGGGGGCAGTGTGGTGGGGGAATGCAGCAAGAGGAAGCAGGGCTGGGCTGGGACTAAGGCTCCCTTCACGGTGCTCCAGGCGCAAGGCAGAATCACATGTTTCCCATTAGCTGCTCTGGCCTCCTTGTTCAGGGGGTGTTGGCTGGGGGAGATTTGTTCTGGTTGCAGACACCAGCCGAGACCACACAAGAGAGAGAGAGAGAGAGAGAGAGAGAGAGAGAGAGAGAGAGAGAGAGAGAGAGAGAGAGAGAGATTGATTTCCAGTGAGTGCCAGAGGCAGAGAGGAAGAGAGAGACAGAGACTTGAAGAAGAGGGACAGAGGACAGACAGGCTGGTGGTGAAGGGTGAACAGGGAAGGCCAGTGGGAGGTAGGACAAGGAGGAAGGGGTGGAGTGAGGCGAGACCCAGTCAGAGACTGACCCAAGGAACAGTGTGAGTCAGCCAGAGATTGAGTTCAGGCCAAGACAGACTGAGGGGGAGAGAAAGAGAAGAGAAGAGAGAGAGAGAGAGAGAGAAGCAGAAAGGAGACGGCACAGGGGAAGGGGAGGCTGACAGAGATGGCACTGGAAAGGGACAGCCAGGGACCAGGATGTTCCACAGAAGCCTGAAAAAGATGATCAGACAGGGTAGAAAACCTAGGTGAGGGCTTCATGGGCAGGGGGCAGGGTGGCCAGTGCCTGAGCCTCCCGCCTGCTGACCCTCAAGCCTCAGAGATAACAGGCCCGAATAGTGCTGACTTGCGGTTCAGAAATCCAATATCCTCCGCGGCACACTAATCGACTACCTGAGCCCTGGCCCGGCCCGCGCCAAAGCTGCCCCGATTAATCCTGCGGCTCCACAAGCCTTAATTAGTTTAACAGTTTCAGGGGCAGAAGCAGGCAACAGGGTCCCCAGGCCCATGGGGACTCGGCTCCCATGCAAATGCTGTCTGGTGCCACACCTTTCCAGTCACACACCTGCCTAGGCCCCAGAGGCTCCTTCCACACCATCTGAAAAACACTGGGCTCCTTTCTTCCTCCTGGGGCTTAATCCCAAGGGCTGACACCTGGGTTAGAAGGTAGGTCATGCAGCACCCAGACACCCCGACTTGTCCTGTACTCAGGGCCACAAGTGTTTCCTCTGGTCAGCCCTTTGGGGCCCTGTGGTCTACATAGGAAGGTCTGACTAACTGCCAGCCTTATACCACAGGGCAATATGTTGTCTCTTTAGGGTGAGAGACAAGCTTCCAAGTCACTGACAACTTCCCAACTGCATGAGATAATCACACGTCACCCCAGAACAGCATGAGAGGTGCACACGGTTACATCTCTCACACAACAGTCAGAGGCAAGCAGAGTCACTGACAACCCTCCTAACCGGAGGAGCCAAGCAGAAAACCTGTCGCTTTCCTGCAAGTCTAAGATGGTCACATCTGACACCTCCACACAATAAGAGACAGGTATCCAGTTGTCACCCCTCACAAGTGTCAGAACCACCCAAAAGGCACCCCACATCAACTGACAGGATATGGGGTACATAGAAAACCTATTACACAGAGCCTTAAAAAATAATGCTGGCCCCACCCACCAGGCCCCCTCTTTCATCTGAGGAAGATAGACCCTCTCCATCACCATAATATAAGTCAGGGCAACAACCTTGACAACCCCGTGCCTGGTTCGGACAGGTGACAGACAGCCCACTCACAACCCTCCCTCAGCACTGTCACCAGCCTGGGTGGTGCTGTCCTCTGCCTGCAGAGACGTCACAGCTCACAGGGCATGAATGTCACCCAGGCAGTGCTAGAACCGGGCACAGCCACACACTGCCCCAGTGACAAACACTACTGGCCCCGGGGGGAGGTGGAGACACACGGGGTTCTGGGTGTGACCTTGCCTCCTGGACACCCGGGAGGCGAGGTTCTGTGACTCCTACCTAGGTAACTCAGCAGCCAGACGGCTGGTGATGGGGAAGAGAAATGCTGAGGAGGAAGTTACCTGGACATACAGACACCCTAGAAATGCCATTTCCCCAAGCCTCTACCCAACCCCATTTCTAATTGAATGTAGCCATGTAACTAGAAGGCTGTTACTGTGTCACTGTTACACCTCGTAGAGACTGTTAGAGAGCCTGGGTCACTGTTAGCATGCACTTGAGGGGGGGTGGGTTAAAGAGTATCCCCTTTTCCTTATAAAGTTCCTCTCTAAACTTCAGGCCACAGAGCCGGGGACAAGGAGGCCAAAGTCCAAGGGCATGACTCACTGGGGAAACAGGCCCAGCCTGCTGGCCAGAGTGGTGAGGGAGGCCAGGAGCCAAGAGGCCTGGGTTCAAATCTGAGCTCCTCCCAGGGCAAGCTGGGTGACCTTGGAACAGTAGCTCAGGCCTCTTTGGCTTTGGGGAGAGGGAAGGGGCCAAAGAAGGGCCAGGGGCAGAAAAAAGCTTTAGTTGTGGTAGGAAGGATGGGGTCCGCTCCACTTAGCTGCTTCCTCACCATGACCTTCTTCCTGTGTCTCAGTTTACTCATCTGTAAAGAAGGCCTAGTGAGAGCATGTGGCAGGAAGCAGAGGGGAAGATAGGGAGAAATGGGCTAAGGAGCTGGAGACTAAGCTATGGGGCAGATCAATGTGAGCTGAAGCTCGCCTCCATTGCCTGGCTCCTTACCTGGATGGTTTAAGACTGCTGGGAGATGTGGGGTGGCGGTGTTGCTGGACACAAAGCTAAGACCAGGGAATTCATCTGTCCTCCCCCTCACCTTTACCCTACACCTCACTTGGCCTACCTGGGATTAGAACAGCAGCTCAAGGGGAGGGGCAGCCCATACCCTGGTCCCCTTTGACCAACAACAGCACCTGCTGCGTGGAAGGCCTAGGGGATCAGGGGTGGTGGCGGTGTTCAAGGGCCCCCTCATTGTATGGGAGCTCAGAGAGGGACAGGCCTATCTTGAGGTCACACAGCAACACAACAGCAGAGCCCGGAACTCTGATGAGGAGCAGCCTCAGAGCAGAGTCCTCTAGCCCCTGGGGGTGGCTGGAGCTGGGGGGCCCAGGGGGACTTAGGAAAACGTGGCGACAGATGGCCTGCCGAGGCAGCGGCGATCTGGGCGGCTGGCAGACATGCTCGCTCCCTCGCAGGGAAGCAGCTAATTTTAGCTGAGGCCTCGATGCCAGCTTTGTTCCCCCCACCCACCCGCCAAGGGGGCCCAGCATGCCTTGCGTGCAACCCGCCTCCCCCAGGCACCCCTAACTCCCCCGCTTGGCCCCCTCAGTGAGTAGTGTCCAGACCCCAGGGTCCAAGAATTGTCTGCCTGACCAAGCCTCACCACACCCAGAGACAAGGGCTGGGCCTAGGAGGCTTGGTTCCCTACCTTGGGGCCTGTTTGCCCATGACTTGAAGCTCATTTCTTGAAGAGGGATGACAGGAGGAAGGCTAGAGGCCACTGCCCAGACTGGGAGGGCCTCACAGTGGGGACTGCCAGTCTTGAGGGGAGGCAGATACTGTCCTCCACATGGCACCTAAGGAGACAGGACCCTGAGTGCACTGGTTCTACTGGGCTGGAGTCTTCTTGGTGTTGCTAAGCAGGGGAGTGGGAATTACTCAAGTCTTTCCTTGTTCACTTAACTTTGACTTTGCTCCAGGAACTCAAAGCACATAAAAGAAGCTCGAGCTAGAACACTGGAGGAAACTGAGGCATAGCCTGAGAGAGCCACCATAGCAGGGGAGAAGACAAATGCCAGGAATCAATGAGGCCTTACAGTTAGGGAAGACTGACCAGGAGGAAGTCTGTTCTCTGGAACTCTGCAAAGGGAAGGGGTCCTCTGGTCCACAGTTTCCTAGTACTTCACTTTCTATGTGCTCTTTAACCTTAAACCTTCTCCATTTCAGGTTCAATTACACATGCCCAGTGGGACTTAGAGGGCATAGAGCCCTATCAGAAAAGAACCCCTCAGCTTCCCAGCCAACAGCAATGAGGGAAATGGTCAGGTAGGAAACAGAGGAAAGAGTTCTAAAAGAAACCTCGAATTTAAAGGGAGTGTCAGAAAGAAGAGGAAGAAGGGGAGGGAGGAATCAAGGCAGGCAATCACAAAGATGGAAAGAGGAAAACCGAGGGGGCAAGAGAAACAGCTTAAAGAGAGATAAGGAGGGAAAGGATGGGAAACAGAGCGGGGGGGGGGGGCAATGCCAGAGGAAGGAAGACAGCAAGACACTCAGGGAGAGAGAGAAGAGGAGGAGGAAGAAACAGACAAAGAGACAGAGAAAATGATGCAGAGACAAAGACACACACCGAGAGACAGACACACACAGAGGGAAAGGAAGAGAAGAAGCCTGCCATACACAGGCCAAGGCAGAGCAACCCCAGGAAGCAGGACACAGACAGACAGAAGGACTGACACACCCAGAGACCAGAGAGTGTTAAGAGGGTGAGACACTCATAAAATGGGGCGGGAACAAGGGGGAGACATTAAGTGATGGATAGAGTGTGGGGGGAACAGCAGGAGTAGGCAGAGGCACGGAGGGAGGGGGTGTGAGCAGGAGAAGGAGGAGGAGGGGAGATGTCGTCGCCAGAACTGGGGGGGACAGAGGACAGAAATGGAATGTGGGTCTGGGCATGAGGCTCACAGATGCATCGGCTCCGGTTTCAGCTGGGGCAGTTGACTGCTGGGGGGGGGGAGGAGCAGGGCTGGCAAGGGGGGGCTGTTGCCATGGCGGCGGGCACGGCAGGGGCACAGTCTGCTGGCACTTGGAGTTCTGGGCATGGTAGGGGGCTGACTGAGGGGGAGAGAGGGGGGTGATGGAAGAAGTCTCTCCTCTGCCCTCAGGGCTCTACCAGGAAGAAAGTTTCCAGAGAATGATTGCGAGATGCTGGGAGCAGAGCAGGACTCTGGACTATGCCCAATCCCAGGGGATGTCCTTCTCCAGGTCACCTGTGCCATCCAGGGTTCCCACCTGCGCCTCTGACTGCCCCTGGGGACCCTCCTTCCTCTGTCCCCTCCAGTCTAACTGAAGACCCCGCATGCTGCTGCCTCTTGCTTGCGGGGAAGCAGCAAGATTGTGAATTCAGGATCTGTAATCCTAACGCAGAGCCCAGGCCTACCGGGCTCCAGTTGCCAAGGCGACGGCGGGTCAGAGGGCAGCGCGGGGCGCCCGCTCCTCCAAGTCAGAATCCCAATTGTTAAAGCCCAAGAATAAACAGCTGAAGCGGCTGTGGGGGGGCAGGAGGGGGGCTGAGGTCTGCATCGGCTCAGTGTGGTGTTGTCAAGCGAGATGTCACTAATTGTCTGAAGGAACGGGCTGAGGCAGCTCTTAACTGCTTCTGTGCCACCGGAGACACCTTGGCTGCCTGGCCTCATCCCTGGGGCCTCCCAGCATTCCATCGGGCCCACTTGTGGGAGGGGGCAGTGCTGGCCCAGCTTAAACCCTGCCTCCTTTGCAATGCACCCCCACATACTTTGGCTCCTAACACTCCTCTTTGCCCAACTTGGAACCTCCCACCTGCATGCTAAATCTCCATGTCCCCATAACCAGTAACCCCCAACCACTGGGTTCACAGCACTGCAGGAAGCCCAGAATTGCTTCCCATAGCTTGCAAATGTTCTGTTAGCCCCCCCCCCAACACCTCCTCTTCTTCCCTGAAGTCAGAGAGGTTCTGGTGCAGATGTGTGGATCTGTGTGGAAAGGAGAGGTTAGAGACCTCCCACCCCCGTGGGGAAAGAGACCGCTAGAAAACTATTTCTGTGTAATTCCCTCCTCCTAGTCAGCCACACTAAGAGCCAAAGGTCTGAGGGGAGCCAGGAATACTGGCTTCCTGTTCTGCATACTTTCTGTGTGACTTTGGACATGGCACCTTCCTTTCACAGTCCTGCTGCCTCATCTAGGTCTCAACCTAAACATTAGCAGTGGCTCTTCTGAGCCAGCCTGTCTATGGCTCCTGCCCAGAACACCCCAGTGCAGTGGTGAGGAAGGTTCACTGGCACATGGTGGGGGGGGCAGCGTCTGGCACACAGTAAATGGCTCCCCACATAGCAGCTGCTTGTCAGTACTGCTACTGCTATGCTGACAGAGGAACCCCGAGAAGGTAAAGGGAATGAAGGGGATGCTTGCGGGGAGAAGCCAATGCTGGAAAGCAGTACTTGGCAAGATGCGGACAGGTGGACGATATGGCAGAGCACCGGGGCAGAGGTCTGGCTGGTTAGCCTCTTCAAGGGAGCTGGGCGCCAGGATGGCACGGGTCAGCCTCTCCCAGAGAAGGAAGGGTGAGGCCTTCAGACTCTCCGCCCATGGCCAGCCCAGCCGCCTCTGGCACCTCCCTCCGACTCCACCCACTGCACCTCAGGAAGTCAGGGAAGCAAGCGGAGGCTGCCAGGGGGCGGGCATCCATGGGCAGGGCTCCTGGAGGTTGGCAGCACCTGGAGGGATGTCACAAGGCACACTTCTGCCCCTAGAGCCCACCCCTCAGCACAGACCCCCCTATGGGGGTTGCCTAGAGAGCCTGTGCCCCTCAGGTAGGGGTCGGTGATGAGCCAGGCTGGGGCTCTGTCCATCTGTGGGTGAAGAATTGGGCATGGAAACAGGGGATCCCCCAGAGAGAGCCTGGACCAGCTGGGGGCTGGAAGCATACAAAAGCTGACTTGTTCTTTCTTGGGATGCCTGCGCCTTCTCAAACAGACCTACAGCCGCACTTGGGGACAGCTTCACCCACACAACCTGACAAAGCCTGCCAGCAGGGAGGCCTGCCTCCAGCCCCAGAAGTCAGGGGGCAGGAACAAACCTACCAATCCACTCACCCCAACCCACACAGTCACCTATGGATATCCCCAGCCTCAGATGTAGCCCCAGGACAGTGATCGAGCAGCACTGACTGTTAAACCTACCCTCTCTCTTCCTCATACTGTCTATGGATCACCAACTCTTACTTTGGAGTCAACCTGACATGCAGATTTCACACTGTGTTACCTTGGCACCCAATCAGATTACCACTCGTGTGTGTGTGTGTGTGTGTGTGTGTGTGTGTGTGTGTGCGCGCGCACGCGCGTGTGTTGCTGGGAACTGAACCCAGAGCCTCTCACACGTTAGGCAAGTGCTCAACCACTGAGCTATACACAGCCCAGCTGACATTATTTTCTACTGAGTACTTGTTCTGTGCTGTCTCTTCATAACTACCCTCCATGGTGGGTGCTATCTGCTCTATTTTGTGGAGAAGGAAATGGGTTTAGGTCAAAAGCTTTCCTAAGAAAAAGGCATTTGAACCCAGGCCAAGCTTGACTTAAGAGCCCAAGTTCTTCCATGTTTGTCACCTGCCTCCCATCACACCCTCTTACATTCTACCACACACAACCAGACAGCAAAGACATCTCTGAGTGGAGGTGTTAATTTTCCACCTCACACACATCTCAATGTCAAAGTCTAGTACCAGGCTGGCTGTTCTCGGGTTGTGGGGAGTATCTCCTAACTCTAGGCTTCTTCTATTCCATGCTGGCCTTCTAACAGGCTCACACACAACTCCCCTGACCCTAAAGCACTGCTGCACGGGCTGGGGCACCTGGCCTGCAACTCTCCCTGACCCCATATGCCTGGACCATCTCCTTGCCCACCACCCCTGCTGAGAACAAGTCTAAACAAAACTCTTTGCAGGGGACCTCAAAGCACCTTTCCTGGGGGAGGCGCTGCTGGGATCACAGAGCCTGCTGAGGAAAAAGGATCAGGTTACTCTTTCCCCAGCGGTGCTAAGGACTCCTTGGGGCTGACCTTTCACCTCATCCAGGCCTGGACCCAAAGGGGGCACAGAAGTCTAGCCCTGGCCTCCTGTTAACCCTCTGCATTCCTCACTGCTTCATTCCTGGGCTCAGGCCAGGGCCTGGTGGGTCTGAGGAAGCCCATCCGGGAATGCCAACCTTTCCCTAGCCTCCCAGAGAGCTTTGCAAACTCCTCCTCCCTGCCCCCTGCCCATGCTGCCCTGCCTGGATCAGATACCTCCGCCCAAGCAGCTGAAAATGACCTGGGCTATTTTTCGCCGCCACAGGATCACGTTGCAACTCCCCCTTGAGCTGGCAGCTTCCCACACCTCTCCAGACCATTGCTGCCCACCCTCATCTCTCACCCTGAACCACTGGCTAACAGGACAGGAGGGCATTTTAGAGACCATTGGCCTAAGTCCTTCAGATGAGGCTATCAGGAGCCAGCCAGGGAACTGGGCAGAGAACCGGGCTCCCCGCCCAGGTCTCTTTGCTATCTAGCACGGCCTACTTGTTACCCTAGATCAGGGCCTCTGACCCAGTCAACCTCTCCTAAGCACCAGAATGTCTCATTAGAGGCTACCCACAAGTCCCTGGGCTGCCCCTGCCATGCTCTTCTCTATTTAGAATTGGTCTCAGGTCTGTACCTGTGTCACAGACATGTACACTGACCTGGCGGGCTTGAGGGAGTGCAAGCTAGGAGGAAAGACAGGGAGACTGAGTTCAAGAGAATGGGAGGCAGACTCTGGCATTATTCCCAGCTGCCCCTTGCCCTAGCTTCTTGATGGAGTCCACCCCCACTCCCACCCCAGGGGCCTTCCATTCCTATGAACTCAGCTCCCTCCAGGCCTCTGCCCCTGCCCCTGCCCTCTGCCTCAAGCCCCAGCCCTCCTGGGTAGGAATGTGACTGGTCAGGTCTAGGCTGACCACATGAGTGGATATAAGGTGATGGACCCCTATACTCCCATCCCCCCCAGCCTGGGGGGCTCACATGCCAAGAGGGAAAAATGACTACTTTAACCCTTTGCTGACTAGGTTTCAGGAAATTAGGGTGCTATGAGGGCTGCCTTGGGCTACTTCAGCCCGGAGGTAGGGGAATGGGGGCATCTGCCTGCCTGGCTAGTCCTCATTAGGAAATTACCCTTTGCCACTCTAAGTGCTTAATCTCATCTCTCATGATGTGGGAAAACAGCCAGGAGCTGGTGCTGAGGGCAGAGAAGAGGAGGCATCACGAACCCCAACCTCAGGAGCCCCTGGTCTGATGGGAGAAACACTAACCTGCCCTGGGGAGTCTGACGGGGAGAAGTGGGAGGAAGCAGGGCAGGAGAGCGAGCCAGGTGGGGTCAGACTGGGCAGGCTTCCCGGAGCCCACACCCCTCCCCCTAGGCTCTGGAATCTCGGGGGTCAGGGCTGAGGGACAGCTCCACCCCCTGCTCCCCTCAGGCTCAGGAATTCCACCAGCAAGGGGGGGGGGGCTTCGGACTCAGTCCAAGTTGGCTCCCACTGGACTGGGAACCACAGCTCCTTCTCAACCCCCCATCCCCACCCAATCCCCTAGGTTGGCCCCCAGCCCCCTTCCCTCCCCCTGCCTGGCTGGCACGGTGTGTGCCAGGCGCTGGCAGAAAACAAACCCGCCGGGGTGGGTTTGCAGGGAGCGGGGTAACCTTGACACAGTTGCGGCAGTCGCTAATGGCAGACATACACTCCGCCTGTTCTGGGGGGACTGTTGCCGTTGCTAGGAAACCAGCAGCCGCGTGAATGGAAATGGGTCAGTAAACCTGGGGAGAGATAGTGTGACACTCGAACCACTGCAGCTGCTCCAGCCCACACCGAAATCCCTCCTCTTCAATATTTATCACTCCCGCCTGGGCCCTTAGCTCCTGCCAGACCCTGCACCAGCCTGGCCCTCGGCCCCCCCAAGGCCCGATAAGGATGGGGGAGAAAGGCGTGGAGGATGCTTATCCACTGTTGGGAGGGCAGGCGGGATGGAGCTGGTTCTGGAGGAGATTGAACAGGAAACAAGAGTCTAATCCCACGGTGGGGAAGGGGTTAAAAGGTCAATTCACGCCTGTTCCCGACTTAGGCACCGTGGTAAAATTACTGAGGGAGCGGGCTCCAGGCTGCCGGCCTACCTGCAGGGGGACTAATGAAGGCAGGCTTCTTTCCTCATCCTGCCTGGGGACCCTCCTCTCTGAGTAGGCTCTAAGGGGAAGAGGCATCTAAAACTGGACTGGCTGGCAACCTGAAAACACCAATTGATAACGCCAAAAGGCCAGGGGCTGCCTCTTCCATCCCCAACACTCACTGCTCTGGGAACCTTGACAACATCCCTACACAGACACCCCACCTGAGAAGCTGACAACTGCAATTCAGAACAGTTCAGCTGGACTCCTGTGACCAAAGGGACAATCCCAGGCAGAGCAACCTCTTCCACTGCACGAGAGGCTGGAGCCCGCCCTCACCTAAGCCGGGTATTCTGGCCATCCTTAAGGGCTGGCTGGTCCACACACACTCTCACAGTTCTCTCTCCAGAAAGCAGTGCCACTCACTCGGGTGGTGCACCTCCTCTGCCCACTTCATCAGGATTCCTGAAGGAGGTGTTTCAGCAAAGGGAGGTGCTCCAGCGTGGGGGGGGGGGCTGGAGGATCCCTTGACAGGGATCTCCAACCTGACTTGGTTCTTGGTGTGCTCTTATCTCTTAGGACACACCAGTACACAGGATCAGAGCCTGTCAGAGCTGGAAGGTGCCAGAGACACAGAGAGGGAAACAGCCTCCTCAAAGTCACACAGCTTAACCGCTGGTTCTGGGGCACTGTGAGCCCTCCATGGGCTAGAGAGAAGCTGTTCTACAACCTTGCTGCCATCGCAAAACAGGCTGTCCCTCGGTGGTGTTTCAGAGTGGGCTGCACTTGTGGATTTCCATGGGTTGGTCATGGGGCAAGTTCCTTAACTTCCTACCCAGGGCTCCGGAGCACTGCTTTTTGGAACCAAAAGGAAGGTTGCCCTATTCAAAGCAAATTCTCTCCAGCTCCAGGACACCCGTGTCTTGTATTATTTAAATAGACCTCTGCCAGGATGCCTCAGGGATGATGAGTAAAGAGGTGTTCGGAGGTAGTTTATAATTTATTTATTGGTGGCACTGGGGATTAAACCCAGGATTGGCAAGCTGGTCAGTTACATTCCAGCCCTTCCATGGTAGTTATTTCAACTCCATTTTGCAGAAAAGCAAACTGAGGTTCACAAAGGTGGACTAACTTGCTCAAGTTTACACAGTCAAATGGAATCTGGAGCGCTTTCCAGTACACTGGTGTTTCCCAGTGGACAAGGAAAGCCAATCAACAGCCACCACAGAGAAGGGGGGGGGGAGGTGAGAACACAGGGCCAGGTGGACCTCCTGAGCTGAGGCAGAGCCCAGAGGCATCTAAATTTGAATCTGGGCATCTGGCAATGATAGAGTGGAGGAAGGTCAGCAAGGAGCTGGGAGGGGGAGCCAAATTCCACCAGCCTCAAGCCTGCCTGGGCCATACCCCTGGGGAGCCAGGCCAGAGCACTCGGCCAGTCCCCACCCCCAAAGGAACAACAGTGAGAGCATTGTGAGGATACCCGCCCTTCCCTGGGCCTCGGTTTCCCCATTCATGCTTGAAGCCGGCCTGGCAGGAAGGGCTTCTGAGGGTCCTTACAACTTTTAAAACACGGTGGCTGGTCCTAATTCTCAGCTCCCAGCCAACTTTAGAGATGGCTCCCCTAGTGTGGAGCTAGCTAAGAGTAACACCAGTAAATGCGTATTTAATGAGTAAATAAATAATAAAGCCAACGACTTTCCATTCTTCCTAGTAGGCACTGATTACCTTGGGAAACCACATTTCACAGGGCCAGTGGGAAATAAGTAGGGGGAATACTTTGAGTGGCCTCTCCTCAAAGGATGTCCTTCCTGAAGCAGCCACACACTTACTCCTTCACAAGTGCACCTTTAAGCCCCTGCCTACCATTATGCAGGTTTTCATAAAAGGGGAAACTCTGCAGTGAAAGAGAGTTGTCCAAGCTCACACAGCCAGAGTGGCAGAGGAGACATTCCCCCTGCTCTTTTGTTTAACGTGGAGAGGGGGCTTGGGTGGGAGTGGAAACAGGAACTGATCAGGGGCCACTGGTTAGGGACCAGAGGGTCCACCTCAAGCGGGGGAGATCTGCTGAGTTGCCAAATGGCTCATCAATCTGCAGAGCACCAAATGGTGTTGAAACTCGGGAAAGTTATGGGAAAGCATCCTTTGCCTTCTCCCTCCCCCGCCACCCAGAGAGGTCACTTACCTATTCCCCAGATCTCAGGGCCCTCCCTCTTTCGAGGCCCTGCAAGGTGCAGATCCGCCCCCCAAAGAAAGGCAGCCGTCACCACCACCGCCACCGCCGTTAGAAAAATCACCCAAGATTTCCCCAGCCGCCCACCCCTACACACACGCCGATCGGCTAGAAGCCCCCGACGCCGCCTCGAAGTGCGGGTCCGGCGCTCTGCAGCCTCCGCGTTTTCCCGCCGCCGCCCGGCCAGCTACCTGGCCGCCCCGCCCTCCCTCCCGGAGGCCGCCGGGCTGCTGACTCGGGCGAGAGGTGACGGGCCGGGAGGGAAACCAGGCGGCTGGGGGAGGGGCGCTGCCTGCACCTGGCCCCTCTCCCCCGCCGCCCAGGCCGGAGAGGCGGGCCTGGACCCCCGCCAGCCCCCAAAGGGCGGCGGGGGAGGGGAGGCTCCGGCCTGGCCGCGGCCCGGTGCGCCAGCCGCGGAGGCGCGCGCGCCCTAGGGTCGGGCCGGGCGGGCGGCTCGGCGCCCCTTCCTCTTCCTTCCCCTTCCCGAGCCGCGCGCCGCCGGAGCTCTCCAGCTGCAGGAAATTCCAGAAGCTCTCCATCATCCCGGCGCAGCGCGCGGCCCCGGCTGCCAAGGCTCCCCAAAGGAGAGCCACAAGCCGGCCGGCCGAGCGCGCGGCCCGCCCTCGCCCCTTCCTTCTTCCCGCGCCCCGGGGCTGGCGGAATGCGCGGCAGCCCCGACCCAGGGGCTATTTTGAGCGGCTCGGCCGCGCGGTGTTTTCGGCTTTTTTTTTTCCTGGCCCCCGGCCCGCTAGCTCCGGCCCGGGGCTGCTCGGGCGGGGGGTCACGTGGAAAGGGAAGGGAGAGCCGCCTCGATCCGGCTTCTGCCCGGGTCGAGCCCGGCCGCGGTCCGGACCTGCGCGCAGAGCCGGGCCGCACGGCGGCACCGCGGCCCGCACGCCCCTCCCTGGTGAGCGGTGAGCGGTGAGCCGGCCCGCCCGCCCGGGCACTCCCTCCCCGGCAGCGGACTCGGGCCTCACTGGATAGCGCCACCGTGCATCAGTGGCCAATCACCGGCCTCGATTTCCTTACCTGTAAGTTGGGAAGAGCTAGCAGGCTTTATAAGGCGGGTACCATATATAAAAATTTCACTTGCTGTGCGCCTTTCCTTGGGCAGACCGCTTTCGTGACCGGGAGGCTTTCGTTTTCCCATTTTTACAAAGTGAGGGGACTAAGGCCTTTATGGAGGGAAAAGTCCCCTATATGGGAACGGTACATTTTTTCACTGACAAACCATTTGAACCTAGCAATCACCCAATGTTGGCCAACACTGCATTATAAGCCCCCCACCCAAGAAGGGAAAACTGTCTTTGGCTAATCAGTACCAACACGATCGTCCAACTGTCTAGAGACCCGTTGCAGCCCTCTGAATGTGTTCAGCCACTGCTGTGGGACACCCACTGGAACCCCCAGGATAGGGTCCTAAAAATGGGGTCCAAACTGGGATGAGCCTAGACTACTTACTGACCCCCTTCACTAATCCATCAAATTCTAGACAAAGTCCAGTCTCAGAAGTAAGGGGTTATGGGGGTGAAAGGAGATGACATAAAGGGGGTATCCTGGGACAAGGGCCTAGAGCTGCTTCCTGCTCCCACCAACAAGTAAGCACAAAGGCTGGCAGGCCCCCACTCCGCCCCGGAAACCTGACAGTTTATTTCTGTCTCTGGGCCCCCTGTTTCCACAGAGTCAGTCCAGGAAGGCTGGCAGCAGCTGGCTCCTGCTCCCTCAAGGGTCCAGCTGCCACCCTGCCCTCCCCCTCATGCCAGGTCAGACCAGACTCCAGAGTCAGAGGTGACATTGGGAGGAAGGAGCTGGGACCAGTGTTCAAAGGTGATGCCAACTGTTCTGAAAGGCCTGGGCCCCAACACAGATTCCACCTGAGGCCAGCTGGTCAGAACTCCAAGGGAGGGAACCTCTTCGCTCCAACCCAGAGCTCTCTTCAGCTGGCCAGTCTACACCAGCTCAAGTTGGCTAAGGGTGTAACCTCTGGCATGTCCAACACAAGTTTTCCAGATTATTCCGGCTCATGACACCCCTGGACCCTGGAACCAAAGAAAAGCCTGCTTCTAAATCTGTTCTGTCCTTAAACGGTATTCACTAGCCACATGAGGCTCTGAACACTGAGAATATGTTGAGCAGGAACTGGGATGTGCTCTAAGTGCAAAATACACATCACATTCTTAGTAGGGAGATGGCTCAGTGGTTAAAGGTGCTTGCTTACAAAGCCTGCCAGCCTGGTTCAATTCCCCTGTACTCATGTAAAGCCAGATGCACAAAATGGCGCATGTACATGGAGTTGGTTTGCAGTGGCAAGAGGTCCTGGTGTGCCCATATTCTCCTCTCAATTAATTTTTTATATATTTATTTATTTGCAAGGAAAGAGAAAGAGAGAATGTGTACACCAGGGCCTCTAGCCACTACAAACGAACTCTAGATTCATGTGCCGCTTTGTGCATCTGGCTTTATGTGGGTACTCGGGAATGGAACTTGGGTTGTTAGATTTTGCAGGCAAGAGCCTTAACCGCTGAACCACTTCTCCAGCCCTAAAAATATTTTTTGAAAAATAATTAAATCTACACCCTGAGACTACAGAGTGAATTCCAGGTTAGCCTGGGCTAGAGCGAGACCCTACCTGGAAAAACAAAAAGAAACAAACAAAAGAAATTAAATCTAGAACTGAATGGAAGGGGGGGCAGAAAGATTGTAAGAGCCATGGTGGAGGAGAATGTCCAGAGACATAGCCCCCCTTAGTAACAACATACAAAGGGGGATGGAACCGGGCTGACTCCTAGGCTATCCGTAATCCCCTACCCCATGGACTGATCCAGACTGCCCACAGGGGGATATCCAGCTGATTGGGAACAGGGAAGAGGGAAATTGGGGAACTGGGGATATCAACTCATTATTTGCTCATTCAATGTATCTAATTATGGATAATAAATAAAATAATAAATACCCCCCAAAATAATTAAATCTATTTGTATCTCAATAGAGCTGAGGATGTAGTTAGGTTGGGAAAGTGCTTGACTAGTATGCATGAAGCCCTGGGTTTGAACCCCAGTACTGCATAACTAAGCATGGTGTTAAACACATGTAATCCCAGAACTCAGAAAGCAGAGGCAGAATTATTAGAAGTTCATGGTCATCTTTGGCCACATAGAAAGTCCAAGGCCATGGGGCTGGAGAAATGGTTTAGCAGTTAAGGTGCTTGCTGCAAAGCCTAACAGCCGGGGTTCAATTCCCCAGTACTCATGTAAAGCCAAGATGCATAAAGTGACACATGTGTCTGGAGTTTAACTACAGTGGCTAGAGCCATGGCACACCCATACTCACTCACTCTATCTATCTGTATCTCTCTGCTTGCAAATAAATAGATATTTAAAAAAGAAATAAATAAATAAAAGAAAGTCAGTCCAAGGCCAGCTTGGGCTATATGAGACTCTGTCTAAAAGAAATGATAAGGAGCTGTGCGTGGTGGTGCATACCATTTATCCCAGCACTTGGGAGGCAGAGGTAGGGGTTTGAGACCACCCTGAGACTACATAGTGAATTCCAGGTCAGCCTAGACTAGAGGGAGACCCTACCTCAACCAAAACAAGGGCTGGAAAGACGGCTTAGCAGTTAAGGCATTTGCCTGTAGAGCAGAAAGACTGGAGTTCGATTCCCCAGGACCCATGTAAAGCCAGATGCACAAGGTGGCACTTGTGTCTGGAATTCGTTTGCAGTGGCTGGAGGCCCTGGTGGTGTACCTTCTCTCTCTCTCAAATAAATAAATAAAAATATTTTTTAAAAAGTGATGAGTACACCCTGAGACTACATAGTGAATTCCAGGTCAGCCTGGACTAGAGTGAGACCCTACCTCAAAAAAAACTTTGTTACTTTGTTTGGAAGCCTGGTGTGGTGGCACACACACCTGTAATCCTAGCACTTGGGAAGGCTGAGGAAGGAAGATCATGAGCTCAAGGTACTGCCGATATGGGCTACATAGTGAATTCTAGGCCAGCCTTGGCTACCTTGTTTCCAAATAAATACCCTGTTTCCAAAAAAAAAAAAAAAAATGTAGGCATAGGCATTACAAATTTTTAAAAAAATGTTTTATTTATATGTATTCATTTGAGAAAAAGAGAGAAAGAATCAGAGAGAGAGAGAAAACAGGCACACCAGGGCCTCCAGCCACTGCAAATGAACTTCAGGCACATGTTCCACCTTGTGCATCTGGCTTTACGTGGGTCCTGGGGAACTGAACTCAGGTCCCTCTGCTTTGCAGGCAAGCGCCTTAACTGCGAAGCCATCTCTTCAGCCCTATAAATTTTTTAATTACTTATGTTGCTTCTACTGCATTTTTTAAAAAATAATTTTATCTGCCCCTGCACATGTGTGTTTCAGTTGTAAATGAACACCAGGTGCATGTGTCACTTTTGGGTCTGGCTTTATATGGGTACTGGAGAAAATGGAAGCTGTTCCAGATCAGATGGTACTCTGGCTTAGGACCAAACTCTGCCTGTTCTAGATCAGGCTGTAGCTCACTGACTTCCCCAGATCCAGACCACAGTCTTATGTATGGGTCTAAATCTCAAAGCCCCATATCACCTGACCCCAGCTTTCTGTGAATTTACGCCCATATCAGAGATTTTGATCGTCTATTTTTTTTCTTTCTTTTTAAAAAAAATATTTTATTTATTCATTTTCAAGCAGAGAGGTACAGAGAGAGAGAGAGAGAGAGAGAGAGCGCACGAGCGAGCGCACCAGGGCCACCACCTTGTGGGTCTGGCATATGTGGGTACTGGGGAATTGAATTAGGCACTGGAGGCAAGTGCCTTAACTGCTGAGCCATCTCTCGAGCCCTGTTTTTTTTTTTCATTTTTTTTTTTTCAAGGTAGAGTCTCGCTCTAGCCCAGGCTGACCTGGAACTCACTATGTAGTCTCAGGGTGGCCTTGAACTCATGGCAATCCTCCTACCTCTTGCCTCCTGAATGCTAGGATTAAAAGCATGTATCACCACGCCTGGCTTTGATCAAGTCTATTTTAAGCCACTACCTAGTGTACATTCTTTTATATTTTACTTATTTATTTTTTTGAGGCAGTGTCTTATTGTAGCCCAGGCTAGGCTGGAACTCACTATGTAGTTCAAGCTGCTTCCCTGGTGCTGGGATTATAGATACACACTACCAGCCCAACTCTAATACAGTTTTTTCTTCATCAATCCCAACATTTGGCTCCTAGCCATTGTGATGCTAGATCACCTTCTAGGTTATCCTGCTATGGATCTAAATTCTAGCCTGATATCCCATATTTGCTTGCTTAGAGCACTGCCTAGTAAGGTTTGAAATCTGCACACCCTTCAGAAGGAATAAAGCTCTATCTACATCAGGAGTTGGCAAACTATGGCCCATCATCTGAATTCAGCTTGCCAGTTTTATAACTGAAGTTTGATTAGCACACAGTCAGGCTCATTGGTTTATGCATTGTCTATGACTGCTTTCAAGGTATCACAACAGAGTGAATGGCCTACAAAGCCTAAAATTTTTATATATAGAATGGCTCTTTATCCATTCTAGATGACCGACAAGTCCAACTTACCATAAGTCTAGATTCCAGGGACTGGGGAGATGACTCAGTGGTTAAAGGCACTTGCTTGAAAAGCCTGTTGCCCCAGGTTCAATTCCCCAGTATCTGCATACAGTTGGACAAGCACTGTTTGCAGTGTTAAGAGACTGGCATGCACACACACATGTGTAAATAAGTAAATAATAAAAAATAAATCTAAGCCAGGTTTGGTGGCGCAATCCTTTCATTCCAGCACTTGAGAAGCAGAGGTAGGAGGATCACTGTGAGTTCAAGGTCAGCCTGGGCTAAAGTGAGACCCTACCTGAGAAAAAAATTCTAAATCAGGTATGGTAATGCACATCTTTAGTCCCAGCACTCAGGAGGATGATTACTGTAAATTCAAGGCCCATATACCTTATAAATTCTGAGGCTACAGAGTGAGTTTCAGGTCAGTCTGGGCTAGAATGAGACCCTGCCTCAAATAAATGAATCCATTCATCCATCCATCCATCTAAATGATTCTGGCTGAGCCTGTTAACTAGTCTAATCTAGACAACCTCCTGCTGATTCCAGATGGAGCTCCCAACCAGGATCTAATGAGTCTAACGTGGGTTCCAGGTTCTACTATGATCTCAGAAGATGGGCCCCAGGCCTCCTCTCTAGAATGGAAAGAGTGTCTTTACTTCAACATTCCCCTAGAGAGTTCAAGGCCCATTGGCCCTTCTCAGTCGCCTTGGGACAGGGAGGGAGGGTAGATTCCAGAGACAGCACTGGAGGCTGAGTCAAAGGGTCAGGGATAAGTCCTTCCCTGCCAAGTGGCTGTACACAATCTGGCCATGAAACTAGAGTAGTTCACAAGCTATCCTTTCCCAGCAGACCCTGGAACAGGTCCCTGAGCTGAGGGACCAAGCGCTCTGGAAGCTGTAAATAAAATTTTCACTATCAGCCTTCACCTTCGATCATCTGGTACCCCTCTCCCCCCAGGTAGGGTCTTGCTTTAGCTCAGGCTTATCTGGAACTCACTATGTAGTCTCAGGCTAGCCTTGAACTCATGGTGATCGCCCTACCTCTGCCTCCTGAATGCTGGGTTTAAAGGCATACACCACAACGCCCAGCTGGCCTGGTACCTCTTACACCTCAAGGCTGAGCTGGCACCATTACCTCCTGCTTCCCTTGCTTCTAGTCTGCCTTCTCCATGCCTGTCCCCTTCCCTGCCATTCCTTCCTCCTCAGGCCTAGAACCCTGTGCTACCCTTAATGGCTGCAGCTGACAAACTCATTCTTAATTTTTTTTTTTTTTTTGGTTTTTTGAGGTAAGGTCTCACTCTAGCCCCAGGCTGATCTGGAAGTCACTCTAGTCTCAGGGTGGCCTTGAACTCATGGAGATCCTCCTACCTCTACCTCTGCCTCCCGAGTGCTGGGATTAAAGAAGTGCGCCACCACGCCAGGCTTCCCGAGTGCTGGGATTAAAGGAGAGTGTGCCACCATGCCCAACTCTCATTCTTAATTTCTTACAGCTCCATCTAGCTGATCCAGGCACTCTACCTGACTAGGCCTGCTAGGTTTCCTCATCTATAAACAGAGAAACAACAGTACCTGTTTCACACAATTATACAGCTTTAACAAGATTTCGCAGCAGGGCACTTCACCCAGCACCTGGCCCATAATAAACATTAGGTCAAAGTGCTGTTTTACTTTTATTGATCATCTAGCTTGCTTCATGGATGGACTATGGCAGCTTTGCAAATTTCACAAAATGTTAGCCAAAATTTATTCTATTTTTATGGAAGAAAGGCCCTAGCTGCCATCATTTCTATGGGTCCTTAGCCCCAAAAGTGTGTGGGGCATGCGCATGGGAGGGAGCTCAGTCCAAATGGGAAACCAGGTACAGAGGGGAAGGGACTCTCAGAAACCCTAGGCAGACCCAAAGCTAACATCAGGAGTGTCACTCCTTCCACCAGTCCAGGCTCTCTCTGATCTGACCTCATCTCTTCTCAACTGCTCAGCTGTGCTGTGGCCCCAGTGGGCTTCCCACTTCCATCATCTCCATGGAATCTCCTCTACCTAGTGCCATATACGGTTTCTTCAAATCCCATTCTCGTGACATTGTCATTGCTCCCAACTGCTGACGACAACATCAAGGCCAAGGTCTCTGGCCTGACATTCAAGGGCCTTCACAGCCAGCTCTGGAACTGCTGACCTCCTCACCATTCCCTCTCATGTAGTCCCTGGGCTGATTTCTTCCTGTCCTTCCTTCCCTGCCCTCCTCTTTCAATGCCACCCACATAGCCACTCAGTTCCAGACAGATCCGGCCCCACTGCTCAATCACAGTATCTCAGGTCTAGTCTGCTGCACTCCCCCGCCCCCCAACGTTATCCTCGCTCCTGAGCAAGCCATATTGGGCTATGCTGACTACAGCTCTGGCTCCAAGGAACAGGCTGCTGCCCTGTTCTCCAGCTCCACCCCAAGCTGGACACTGGGCCCCTTAGCACGTCCCTTGTCCTGCCCACTCCATGCTCATTCTGTTCCCTCTCCATAGAGGCTGACGGAGTCAAACCTTAACTCCCTGAGTCCAATTCTCTCCTCTGAGCCTGGGTACCTCACCTGTAAGAATGGGACAGCAATAGCTATACCTTACATATGACTCTCATAAGGACAAATACTTAAAAACTAGAGATACTTTCCTGCTAAGACCTGTAAATGTTACAAATCATAACTACAGCTTCCATTAGTAAGTTTTTTTGGGGGGAGGAGTGGGGCTGGGGGGGACGGTTTCAGAAGCAGGTTCTCACTCCATCCAGGCTGACCTGGAACTCACTCTGTAGTCCCAGGCTGGCCTTAAACCTACAGAGATCCTCCTTCCTCTGCCTTCCATTAGTAAATTTATTTCAAATTGTCAATGTGAAGTGTGGTAGCACCCACCTGTAGTTCTAGCTACTCATGAGGCCAAGGCAGGAGCAAGGAAGGCTTGGGCCCAGAAGTTCCACAGCAGCCTGAGCAACAGTGAGACCCCTGTCTCAAAACAAACAAACAAACAAACAAATAATCTCAGTAACATTGCAACCTTGGCATTCACTAGCCCCTGACTGTTTTATTTTCCTCCTTGGTACTTACCACCACCTGACAAAGCATGCAGATATGCATTCCAGGCATGTGTGTGTAATATGTAGCTCTCCCTGTTTTGAGACATGGTCAAACTCATGAGCCTTCTGCCCCAGCCTTCCAGTTTCTAGGATTACAGAAATGTGCCACCATGCCTAGCCAGCAGACAAACCACATATTTTACCTGTCTTTGTGTGACTTGTCTATTTTACTCTCTCAATATAAGCTCATGGGAAGGGATTTTTATCACTTCTGCTCATGCTTTGTGTCCTAGAAAAGTATCTAACATCAAGAACACATTTGAGAGCCGGGCGTGGTGGCGCATGCCTTTAATCCCAGCACTCGGGAGGCAGAGGTAGGAGGGTCGCAGTGAGTTCGAGGCCAGCCTGAGACTACATAGTGAGTTTCAGGTCAGCCTGGTCTAGGGTGAGACCCTACTTTGAAAAAACAAAACAAGACAAAAAATGCATTTTGTAATTGAGGAATGAATGAAGAGTCACTGTGCTAAACACGGCTCCCATCTGAGGGGTAGGGTACTTTTCCTTTCTCTCCTTTTGGAAAAGCTGGGGAGGAAGCAGCTGGGCTAGGCTTTGACTCCAGAGTGCCCTGTGGATCAGCTTGCTGTATTTCCTTTCCTGATGATTAGCTAAGCCTCTTACTGTCAACCTCTCTATCTTCCTGAGGCGGTCACCCTCCCTATGCCCCCGAGGCCACCAGCCCTTCCAACCCTCCTTTGCTGGGTCATTTCCTCCCACTTCTCAGCTCTAAGCAAGGCACGTTACTCACTCTCCCCTTGGGACCTTAGCTTGGGCCCTGCCTGGAATGCTCTGGGGCCCTTCTCTCAGCTCACCCATTTCTCAAGAGTCACTTCTCTTGGGAAGCCTTTCAGCTAGACTTCTCTCCCTCCCTTCCCCAAGCTCACTGACCCACATGGGGAAGCGTGTGCTGACTTGGTTCCTTCTCTAACTGTTCCCCAAATTTGGAAGCCTTAAATCTCATGTGGTGGCTCATACCTGTAAGACTAGTTTTGAGAGGTTAAGGAAGGAATACTGTGGCAAGTTTGAGGCTAGCCTGGGCTACATAGCAAGAGTCAATTTCTCTGTCTCTGTCTCTCTGTCTCCGTTTCTCTCTGTCTCTCTGTCTCTGTCTCTCTGTCTCTGTCTCTGTCTCTGTCTCTCTCTCTCTCTCTCTCTCTCTCACACACACACACACACACACACACACACACACACACACACACACAGGGGCCTAGGTAGCCTACCTCTGCACTTTCCTTCTTATTTCCTGTCCTGACCAAATCTTCCTGCTTCCTCTTCTGGATAAACCTCCACCCTAAATGAATTAAAAGCACTGTAATGAAGACATGTAGCCCCACTCTACTATACTAGCTATGGGAGGATTTTTTTCCCTTTGTCCTTCCCTCCCTCCCTTTTTATAAATCTTTATTTAGCAGGGAGTGGTGGTGCATGCCTTTGATCCCAGCACTTGGGAGGCAGAGGTAGGAGGATCACTGTAAGTTTGAGGCCAGCCTGGAGGTACAGAGTTCCAGGTTAGTTTGCGCTAGAGTGAGACCCTACCTCAAAACAACAAAATTATATATATACATATATTGCAACCACTTTTTTTTTTTCGAGGTAGGGTCTCACTCTAGCCCAGGCTGACCTGGACTTTACTATGTAGTCTCAGGGTGGCCTTGAACTCAAGGCAATCCTCCTACCTCTGCCTCCCAAGTGCTGGGATTAAAGGCATGCACCACCACTCCCTGCTAAATAAAGCTAAATCCACGCTGCAGCCACTTTTTGCATCTGGCTTTATATGGGTACTAAAGAACTGAACCTAGGGCTGGAGAGATGGCTCAGCAGTTAAGGCACTTGCCTCCAGTGCCTAAGGCCCCCGGTTCAATTCCCCAAGACCCACATAAGCCAGACCCACAAGGTGGTGACCCTGGTTCTCTCTCCCAACTACCAACTAAGTCACATCCCAAGCACCTCTTTCCTTTCTTTTTTTTCTTCTTCTCTGAGGTAGGGGTCTCACTCTGTAGTCCCAGGCTGGCCTCAAACTAACAGTAACTCTCCTACCTCTGCTGAATGCTTGAGTTAAAGGTGTACGCCACCATGCCAGGTCCAAACTACTCTTTTTACGGGCGTGGATGCCACTGTGCACATGCGGAGGTCAGCGGATAACTCGGGGGTCAGTCTTCCACCTTGTTTTTTTAAAAAATATTTTATTTATTCATTTTCAAGCAGAGGGGGGGGGCACCAGGGCCACCACCTTGTGGGGCTGGAGTATGTGGGTACTGGGGAATTGAACCAAGGGCCTTAGCCACTAGAGGCAAGTGCCTTAACCGCTAAGCCATCTCTCCAGCCCTTTTTTTTTTTTTTTTTTTGACACAGGGTCTCTTGTTCACTAAGCTAAGCTGGCTCATGAGCTTCTGGGTGACAGAGATTATAGATGCTGGTACCACAGGGCCTGGCTTTATGTGGGCTCTGGTGTCTGAACTAAAGTACTCACGTTTATGCAGTAAACAAGTACTTTATCTACTCAGCCATCGTCCCAGTCTTCTTTCTGGTTTTTATTGTTGTTGTTGCTTGTTTTTCGAGGTAGGGTCTCATTCTAGCCCAGGTGACCTGGAACTCCCTCTGTAGTCCTAGGCTGGCCTCTAACTCACAGTGATGATCCTCTTGGGCACAGGCCACCAGTCCCTGCTCTAGTTGTTTTTGGTATTTGGACTAGTTGTGTTTCTTTGGGGTTGTCGCTGTACCTCTCTAGTTCTCAGACTCTATTTCCTATCTGTGAAATGGGGATAATGTAAGTTCCTGTGTCATGAGTGAAGTTCCTGGCACTGAAGAAGCACTCAATGAATACCAGCCTACATTAGGCCATCTCATTGTGTTGTTCATCTCCATCCTGAAAGCCTCAGCCTGCTCAATACCCTCCACCTTCCAGACTACGATGATACCGTCACTAAAATGTACCAGCCTCTTTTTTTATGTGTTTGGATTTTTCAAGGTAGGGTCTTGCTGTAGCCCAAGCTGACCTATGTAGTCTCAAGGTGGCCTCACAGCAATCCTCCTACCTCTGCCTCCTGAGTGCTGGGATTAAAGGTGTGCACCACACTCAGCTTTTACTGCTTGCACTGACTGGAAACCTGTCTAAACCCAGTAGGTACTCTATATTATTTGTTGAATTAATTAATTAAATCCTCATCATACCCTAAACAGTTATACCCACTTTAGGGACAATCAAGGCCATTTGCCATGGATGGGATTTAATCCTAAGGCATGCTGGGTCTGTCACTGCCCTTCCCAGCCTCACTACTTCCTACCTGGTCTTCCCTGTGGCCAGCCCCAGGGGCAAGTTGCTTGTCAGATCTGAACATTACATGGATACTCCCTGACCCCTGCTTTGGAACTCAAACCTCACTTGAGCCTCCAAAAACCCCATAGATCTGTGCTGAGAGCACTCTCCTTGACAGAGGAGGGAAGTGAGGCTCAGAGGAGTGGACAAACAAAAGGATCCAAATCTAAACTCTTAACTGGTCAGGTGTTTTTCTCCCTTTGTCTTATACAACCGTTGAGAACTGTTCACACGCATTGACCCTATTTTTCCGGTGGGACGGGGAGCTTTCTAAGGCCAACCAACTCTCCCCATGTCCCTCTCTAGTGCCAGCACTGTAGCAATAGTCATGTTCCACACTTTGGGCTCTGCCTGTCCCTGGAACAGGCCTTGACTTTCAAACAATGAGTTGGTGAAGGCAGGGCTGGGTCTTCTCTTCGATCTATACTGGAAGCTCCCCAAAGATGCCTTATCTCGTGGGACTTCAGGGCTCCTTTCTCACTAAGGAGATAGGAAAACATGGTAGTTCAGAACAAGAGCCCTGATGGTGTCCTCTGTGTGACTTTTGGCAAGTTTGTAACCTTTCTAAGCCTCAGTTCTGGGATACAATAGCCCTCCTCTGTTGGGTCCAAGACCCCCAGTGGATACCAAACCCTATGGATACTATGTATGTCTTCTATATACACATACATAGAATAATGTTTAATTTATAAATTTGGCACAGTGGGGCTGGGAAGATGGCTCAGAGGCTAAAGGTGCTCACTTGCAAAGCCTACTAGCCTGGGTTCAATTCCCAAGCCACCCATGTAAGCTGGACACATAAGTGGCACAAATGTCTGGCAGTCCTTTGCAAATGGCAAGAAGCCTGGTGTGCCCATACACACATGTGCAAATAAATAAATTTTTAAAAATAAGGCGCATAAAAAATTAACAACTATAACTAATAATCCAGTAGGATAATTACAATACTCTAATAAAAGTTATTTAAAACTTATGAATTATTCCTGAAATTCTTTAGTTAATATTTTCAGACTGCAGTTGACCATAGTTAACTGAAAGTAAAGAGTAAAACAGAGGATACAGGAACAGTATGTATAGAATAGGACAATAGGGATGATCGAATGAATAATCTACTCATAAAATCAGAAGTGTCTGGGACATGGAAAATGTTTACTGAATAAGTAAAGTCAAGGCTATGGGTGCAGCTCAGTGGTACAGCATGTGCTGAGTAGACACTAGGCCTTGGGTTCAATTCTCAATACTGGGAATAAAAAAAGGAATATCTATGGGCTGGAGAGATGGCTCAGCGGTTAAGGCACTTGCCTCCAGTGCCTAAGGCCCCGGGTTCAATTCCCCAGTACCCACATAAGCCAGACCCACAAGGTGATGGCTCTGGTGCTCTCTTTCTGTCTCTCTCTCTCTCTTTCTATATCTCTCTGCTTGAAAATGAATAAATAAAAAAATTTTTTTAAAAAAGGAGTATCTAAACTGGGTGTGGTGATGCACACCTTTAAAGGTAGGAGGATCACTGTGATTGAGGCTAGCCTGGGACTACAGAGTGAGATCCAGGTTAACCTCAAACTCTGCCCCCTGAAAAATAAGTAATAAAAAGTAGAATTCCACCCAGCCAAGGAAGGACTCCAGTGGGAAGGTATACAGCACCCCAGTTCCATATGGACAACTGAAGCCACACAGGGAAATGGAAAGAGGTGACTGACAGAGCCTCACCCCTCAGGAAGCCCCTGTAGCTGGGACCCATTCCAGAATACCACACCCTCCAGAGGCAGAGGACCCCATTTCTGGGCCTCACTGAGCAGACTTTTGACCTAATCCCCCCACAGGAATCCCTCCCCTCCTTCCAGTTGTTAACCCTTTCCCTGCAGCTAGATATGACCTGAATCCAGATTCTATTATTGTAGTTGCTGTGTGACTTCAGACAAGTCATTAAGTCTCCCCAAGGCCTCACCTATCTCCTCTTGACCTAGGGATAGTGCTTCTCCTCACTTTCTCCTCTCTCTCTCTCTCTCTTTTTTTTTTTTTTTTGAGGTAGGGTCTCACTCTAGTCCAGGTCAGTCTGGAATTCACTATGTAATCTCAGGCTGGCCTTGAACTCACAGCAATCCTACTTTAGCATCCCAAGTGCTGGGATTAAAGGTGTGCAAGGAATAATTCTGCCCACCTCTCCTGCCCAGGTCTGTTCTAGGGACTAATATTAGCGATGAGGCCCACGGATGTGTCACAGGTGCTTGGATATGCTGGTGTCCCAGAGGCTTGATTCCACAGATGGACATGCTATCTGAGCACTAACTAGAGCAGGGTGCTGTCAATAAAAACTGACAACCCCCTGCCTCAAAAGTTTCACCAACAGCCCCTAAGCACCACCCAAGGATAAGTTCCTTCTTATGACCCTATGACATTGAACACTTCAATAGGAAATAGGTAAGGGATCAAGTCTGGCTTTTCAAGGCCAAAGAAGCCCCAAGTGGATCTGGCATCGAAGAGGGAGGAAAGAGCCCTTTGGGAGATTAGAAGAATGGGAAAAAACGCTGTAATGGGAAGAGGGGAGAAAGCGATATGCCCCAGAGCCTTCCCTTTCCCTCACATCTAACCCAGCACCACCTGGCCAGGCCTTCTACCCCTCTGAAAGGCAAGAGGAGCCTGCAGCAGTGAGTTAGGACAGGAGATTACCTCTGTTAATTAATTAAAATAAACACCAAATTAAATACAGCAAAATTAAAATAGCACAGGAAATTAATTCTCTACCAGCCCCACCTCACAGGTGAGATGCTTTAAAGGGCCCCTCACAGTCAGGATCCAGGGCACGGGGGATGTCACTTGCCTCACACCCCAACCCCTGACATCGCCAAATGTCAATGGTAGAACCCAGCTCCCTAAGGACATTCATCTGGCTCTGCCACCCCATGTTGACAACCTCGCTTTTTAATCCTAGAAGACTCCAAGTCATGAGCCATATTCCTGTACCCAGTCAATAGGAGGAAGGGACCTCACACCATCTAGGCCAGGGATTGGACACTGTACTTGAGCCCCTCCCCCCAACCCATATGCACTGCTACACAGGTTAGTGCAGGAGGGAAAGGGACCGAGTCACTCCCTTCTAGATCCCTTCTGGGCTTCTGGGGCTTGAACCTCAGAAAAATGTCTCTTTTCGGGGCTGAGTTGACCTCTCCTCCGGGTACCTAAAATGCATCTCTGGGGAACCATCACTTGTTCTCTCAGAAAGCACTACTGAGGTCCAGAGTCCAAGCCACAAAACGCCTGGCCCAGGTAGAACATGTCAGAATTCCCTCCAAGTCAAGGACAGTAGCTCATCACACAGATGGGGAAACTGAGGCCAGGACAAGCATGTGGTGGAACCTGAAGCTGAATCTCTATAGGTATGTTTCATGACTCCTCTCCTTGTGACCCCCGCATCTCACCTCCATAATCCCTGTTGTCTACTCAACAGCAGAGGCAGCTCCGTCTTGTTCTGTGACTTGTTCACAGTGGCTCTACCCTTGGCACCTGGCACAGTGCTGAACACTCAGTAGGTACTGAGTAAACCTCATCTGATGAAGCTCACAAATACTGCCTGTCATTTATTGAGTACCTACAAACCCAGCGCCTGGATTGTCCCACCTTCACCTGATCATGGAGGTCTCATAGCTCTGGCCTGGAACCACATGGTCCTTGCCCGTACATGAACCTCCCCTTCCATCCAGCATGCTTCTAGGTTAGACCACCAGTTCCTTCCACATATATTACCAGAACTTTCCAACTAAACTGCTGAAATTCCAGCACTTGGGAGGCCAGGGCAAGAGGATAGCAAGTTCCAAACCGAATACTTGGCCAGCCCTTACTATGAGGTAAGACTGCCTCAGAAACACTCCCTTCCCTACTATCCTGTCACTAAAGACGCCCTATAAACCAGGTGTGGTGGCGCATGCCTTTAATCCCAGCACTCAGGAGGCGGAGATAGGAGGATCACCAGGAGTTCAAGGCCAGCCTAGGGCTACAGAGTGAGCTCCAGTCACCACCAGGGTAAAGTGAGACCCTGCCTTAAAAACATACTAATACACAATAAAACCTTCCCTATGACTCCTTGCGGCCCACTAGACAAAATTCAACCCCCTAAGCATGATCTCAAACTATGCCACCTGGCTTCTGCCCTCTGCAGGCCTCCCCTGGTCTCTGAGCTGCACTACATTCTCCAGCGCATCACACTTTGATTCATGTCCAGTCTGTATATGATGCAGTCCGTCTGCCTGGAACACCGTCCCACAGTGTTCCTATTATGAATTCCTACTTAATCCTTAACAGCCCAAATCTAGTAGGAAGAAAGAGGCAACAACTAACCACATTGGTCACAAAAACTGGGAGTTCTGTGAGGGAAGGGTCTATGTTCATCTTAGCCACCAATCTCCCAAGGGCTTCACCCATAGACAGCGTTCAAGTACTATTTGTGAATGAATGAATGAATGAATGAATGAATGTTCCACATATACTTATTGACTAGATAAAGAAAGGACAGAAGAATAGTGTGCAGGGTCAAAGGTAAAGGAGGAGAGACTGAAGCCAGACAGTCAAGTATGTGATGAGCAGGGCCTAATCTGTAGCACATCTCAGACTCCTGGCAGCAGGAGTGCTTGTGAGAGACAGAAGGAAAGCAATGAGAGGCTCAGGAAGCGCGTGCACGTGCACACAAGGTGAGGATGCATGTGAGTGTGCTGTGTTTGTGAAATAGCTCGTGTGAGAGGGCAAGGAAGCCATAGCACGCCGTGGATATGTGGAAGTATGTGGGTGAGGAGGGATGCTATGTGTGTATATGCCTGCTTGGGGGAGGAGTGATTGATAAGAGGGGCACATGACCAGTAGGGGGGTGAGTAAGGCTATAAGGGGGACAGTTGTGAGTAGGGACAGGGGAAGATGGTGTGTCTGTGAGTTCAAGCAACAAGGAAGGTAAGAGTTGTCAGGGTTCTGTTGAGGGTGTGACTGCTGTGGTATTGGCCACAGGCCTGGTGCCAGAGGTGCAGAGGTGGGGCCTGGCCTTGGGGGGGGGGGAGGAAGAAGAGGGATCTCTGATAGAGAAGATTCCTCAGAGCCTCTCTGATCTACAGGCGCCAGATCACCATGTCCCCAGGCAAGGAGGTCTAGGAGGAAGCCCAGATGTGCGTGTGCCTCTACATCTGTCCGAAGCAAAACCTCTGGGCATTTATTTGTCCGGGTGTGCACGCCTGTGCTTGTGTGAGCCCTGCCGGCTGTGTGTCTGTGCCTGTCTTTGTCTGTATGTATCTGGGCCTTTGTCTCAGAGTGTAGCTGTTGGTCTATGCCTGTCTGTGTGGCGGTGTCTGGTTTTATGTGTGGTAAATGTGTCTGTGTCCATGGGGTACCATGTGTCCTTGACTTGGTTCATGTCTAAGTGGTGGGTACAAACAACTGCTTGTTTTGCATCTGTAGGTTTTAGTGGCCTCATTGTGAAAGACACACTGCTTTGAGGCTGTGGGTCTGTGGTCTGGTATATCTAAGTGTGAGTGTGGGCTAGTTTGTCTGTGTGTGAGTCCATGCTGTGTGGACTGTGTCTGTGTGAGGTGTGTTTGTGACAATGTGAATGTGTGTGCCTCTGTGTGTGCATGTCTGTATGTGTGTTTTGAGTGTGAGGGGTTTGTCACAGACTGGTGAGCAAGTTAATCTCAGACTCTGTGACACGTGGAATAAAATCACGCTCCCATAATGGGATCATTCGTCTTCCTGTCCAAGGAGAGAACCAACTCTTCACCCTCCACCCTAGGGGAGCCAATGGGGCCAGGGCCAGGCTCTAGCCCCCCCCCCCTCACCTAAGCCCCTTTTGGGCCTTGGCACCCCACTTCCACCCCTCCTCTGCAGCACCAGACTCATTCTGCCTCCAGAGTGCCCTGGTGCCCACTGTGGACTGGGCAGGGCTCCAGGACATGTGACTGGGCCTTAGAGGCCTGTCCTGGGCCCCCCAGCCCCACCCACTGCCAAGGAGGGCCTGGCCTCAGATGGAGGGGGGTGCAGGAAGGAATCTTTGGGCCCCTCCTCCTCCCGGAGGGGAGGGATGAGCTGCAGGCCCAGCCGGGATTTTCCATCTCTCAGCAACAAGATTCCTGGTGAGCAGGCTGCGGGGTTTGGCAGGGCGCCTGCTGGAGACCCGCCCTCACCCTCCAGGACGCCTGGGTCCCTGGGGCCAGGCTGCAACGGGTTCCCTAGGGATTCGGGGAGGGCCCCAGCACCCCAGCCAACTGTTGCCTGGGCCTGTGGGAAAGCCAGACCCTTCCAGGCCCCCACCCCCCAACCAAACATGGTTCCCCAGCCCCCACTCCCAACCCCAAGGCAAACCACCACCCTTCCTCTGGCCTCCCCAAAGCCTGCTTTCCCAGGCTGGCCACCCAGCACCGCCCTAGCTTAACCTCAGCACACACCCAGCCTGTGTTCTAGTGCTCACCTCTGGGTCTGAGGGCTTGCAGGGCAGGGCTGTGCTTCTCTCAAGACTGGAGATATTAAGGCCAAGACTATGTTTTATATTTATTTGTTGTGAGAGAGCATTATGTATGTATGTATGTATGTATGCATGTGTACAAGGGCCTCTTTGCCACTGAAAACATACTCCAGACTCATACACCACTTTTCATGTCTGGATTTATGTGGGAACTGGGGAATCGAACCTGGGCTAGCAGGTTTTGCAAGCAAGTGCTTTTTAACTGCTGAGCCCTCCCCAGCCCTGTTAACTACTCTTGATTTCAGCTCTCCTTCCCAACTGAGCTGAGAGGCACCAGCCAGGGACACTCAGGCAATGAAGCCCTCTATCCTACCTACCACAATGTGTCCAGAGGACTCTTCTTAATCTTGCCCATATAGTGCTATAGCTCTCTCCTACTTATAGATGCAATGTCAGAGGGGTGAGCCTCCATTCGAGGAAGAGGGGATCAGGCAGGTGGGCTCAATAAACCCCTAACACCTAGAATGAATAGCTAAAGAGCAGGGAAGAGATTAAGGTCCAAGAGGAACCAGCCACTCCAAGATTTATGGGCTTCATTCTTGTCCCTTAAATTCCCCTCCAAGTCTCACCCCCCCCCAACCTCAGCCTGGTCCCTCCAGGGCTATGCTGTGGCCCCAGGCCAATGTCAAGGCCTTAACCCATCCATCAGCAGTTGCCAGGGAGTTTCCACCCCAGTAGGTTCCAAAGGGAGGGGCTCAACTGACAGTAGGGGCTCAGATCAATGGGAAGGGGTATGGCCCTAAAACCAGCCAACAACCCGGTACCTTCTCCCAGGAGCTGGGGGCTTGAAACCTCCAGGGAAGAAACTAGGCTACTGGGTGCTGCCCAGGAGGAGGTGCCTCCCAGGCTCAATACCACACCCAGCCACACCCTTTCAAGAGGCCTACAGACCAGGGATCCTGAGAGGCCCTCCCCGCTCATAGGGCATGTGACCTTAGGTGGCTGCACTCAGCCTCCCCACCACTCTGCAGGAAGTGGCTTGGATAGCTCAGGTGTCCTTTATTTAGAGTAGCCCATCAGCACTAAGCTTTACCCTCAGGTGGAACACCAGAATCCAGGCCACAAGGCAAGGAAGGACTGGGAAAGTCCCTGGAGTCACCTAAACCAGCAATGAAAACCTATGGTGATCACTGTTCCCCCATTTCCATGTTACAGGAGCGTGAAACTGAGGACCTGGGAGAGGGTCAGGCTCTTGCTGTGGGATGCCTTCCCTGGGCCTCAGAGGCTACAGATGTAAAATGGGGTGATAGTGCCTCCCTCATAGGATTGTTGGGTGCTGATGAGGAAATGCATGCAAAGAGCTTGGCTCAGAGCCTGGCACACAGCTTGAAGAATAGCTGCTATCATGACTGTGCTTAGTACTATATGATCGGAAATCCAAGTGGCCAGAGGAAAAGGACCAGAGAGATCTGGACCTGGATAGAGGATGAGACCAGTCTTCTCTTGAGCCAGGTTGGAAACCCCCAGAACCTCAGCCCAGAAGGACCAGCCAAACTCCTGGAAGCCCCCTAGCTATCTCCCCTATTTGTTAAAGGCCTCTCATTAGTGAGCCTGGGCACCTGCCCTTCCATGCGTAATAAGCCTCATTAGTATCTTAGCCCCAAGCTCTGAGCCCCACGGTCTATGCGTGTGCACACGAGTGAGGGTAGGGGGGCTGCAACAGGCCACCAGCCAGGAGACAGCATCCTCGCCAACCACACCCCCTGCCTGTCATCCACACAGCCCGTCACCACCCAGCTTGTCACCTGCCTGCCTTGCACCCGCACCACCTGTCACCCACCCAGGCTCATCACCCACCCAGCCCATCACCTGCACCACCTGTCACCCACCCAGCCTGTCAGTAGAGCCTCCTGACAGGCATCTAGGTGGAGGACAGAAGATGGGGAGGAGGAGACCACAGGGGTGTAGAGCTGGGGGCCCCAGAGACCCTGTGGGACCCCCACTTCTGCTCGGCATCCTGCAGTATCGCCATGGCAACCTCTCAGCCGCTCCGCAACCACTTTCCCAAACATCCCCCATTCCCCCCCCTCCAAGACCTTGCTCTTAGCTGAGCTGAGAAGAGCCTGAGTGACAGCAGAATGGGGCACGAAGGCGGGGGTTCATCTGCTGGCTGGCCTTGACCATCCTTTGGCCTTTGGACTCGGTTACTCCATCTGCAAAATGGAGGGGCCAGAGTAGGTGAGGCCTTTAGAGAGCAAGCTGTCCCTCTCTAATCTGGATTGGCTGAGCCGGCTGCCAGTTAAGCCGAAGGCTGGGAGGTGGGACAGAAAGGAGTGGTTTCAGGGTTCTTCAACACTCCTTCTTTGCCCCTGGCCCAGCCCAGAGTGAGTTGGTTCTCTGAGGAGGCTGGAGGGATAGGGGCTCTGCCACAGGACTGCCAGCTGGAGATACCACATTGGGTGACCCAAGGTGACTGAGGGCAGGCTTGGCCCCCACCACTGGACTGCATTATTTATAAAACCCACAGCTTGGGAGCAGAACAGCAGCTGTGGCAGGGCCCTCTAGGGGCCTCTCCAGGGGATGCCCTGGAGTCCCAGGTTCCCTCCAGGGCTGGCTGGGGTGGGGGCTGCAGTGGCAGAGGGGAGTAGACTGTCCTCCCTCCCCTCCCTGCCCCCTCTCTTCTCCACTCCTCCAGGCAGGCAGCGATAGGATTACTTCTGCATGACTGCCCGCTCCACAGGGTTCCAGAGACCCTCCTGCCTGCAGCAATCTTTAAAATTCCTCCAGCCCAGCCTCTCTCCCTTTCTCCCTGCAGTGAAAGCTCCAGAGTCTACCGCAGTGTGTGTGCCCCATGCTGCCGCACCACCAGACAGGCAAGGGGCCAGGTCCCGGGTGACCATGGGTGTAGCCATGCATCCCTCAGACCCTCTCCTTCTTACTGACCCAGTCCCTCAGACCACAGTTCCAGCTAGGGTCAGGCCTGCCAGCTGTGCCAAGGCGGATGGGCACTGTGTGCAAACACACCTGGTGGCAGCTGGCAGGCCTACCCATGTCTGCTCCTATCAGAACGTGGCTGCCCTACCTCGGTACTTTCCCTCTCACCAGTCCCTGCTATCCCCCGGGTGGGCAGACAGTTGGACCACACCAAGTGACCATAGCTCCCCAGGGCACAAAACAAGCAGAAGATCCATGCTCTGGATTTTTTAATAGAGCTTGCAACCCAGGACTTGCTGGGCTGGGACACCCACAAGGTCTTGGAGACCCTTCCCTCAGCACTATGGTTGCTTCCTCTTCCAGGATATGGGGGGGTCAGAGGAACCCTTCATGAGCCTTTCCTGCCTCAGTAAGAGAAGAGACATTAGGAACCCCCCCCAGAAAGAGGGGCTGTAATACCCAGAGCCCCCATCTCTCCATCCCTAATGCAGGCAAAAGCAGCTCAGCCTCTAAATCACTCCCCTCATGCTGCCCTCTGAGGCGGTTTCTGTGCATCTGTAATTAGGGGGTGGAACAGATGGTGGAGATTCCGTTTAAAATCATGCATCTAGTAAAGTAACCTTCACTGTCGGAACTCACTCCCAGGGAGACCAAGCCCAGAAGCCTGGATTTTTTTTTTGGGGGGGGGGGTCATCAAGCAGCACCTTCTCCATCTCTTTCTCTCAATCTCTAGCCACATCCCTCTCAGGTGAGCCAAGTGGGGAGGATACAACAGTGCTCTGAGAAGTGCCTAGTGGGAGGAACTTCCCCTACCCTCCACAGGCATGCCAGAGCCCAGGCAGGACTAGGTACTCAGGGGCTCTCAGATGAGAGGCTGGGTGACCAGGTGCCAAAGGGTTCTGTCTACCCCCACAATGGCCCAAGTCCCCAAGCCCAACTAGAGTGTCTGCAGGCCAGGGCCCGGGGAGGGGGGGCGCTTTAAACCAGATGTCCAGCCTCAAGGTCCAGGAATGAAAGGCCTGGGGCAGTGAGGGCGTGGGGATGGCTCCCCAGGCAGTGGAGGCTCTTGGAAGTGGAGGAGGCTTGGGCAGCAGACAGAGAGAGCAATGCGTGTGAAAGGCGAGGCTGTCTGGGGGGAATGAGCTGGGTGGGGGAGGGTGTGCTGGAATGTGTGGCTGGTGGGAGTGAGGGCTGCTGAAGAAATAAGGCTGAGGCGGGGTGTGTGACAGGGTGTCATGGGGTGCAGGGGAAGCTCAAGAGCTGCTTGTGAGCTCCAAGAGGTGAACAGGTCAGGGCAGCGTGTTGTGGGTAAGCACGGTATCATGTTTGGAGAGGTGCAGGGCTGTCCCTGAACCCTTACAGGGCTGAGCAAGGTCCTGAAGCCAGAGCTGGGATTTGTCTGGGGAGTTCCTGGGACTCAGGATTGCTTATGAAGAAGGAGAGTGCAGGTATATGTACTTGCATGCCAGGGAAGCTGTGGGCACATTCTCTGTTGGGAAGTACACCAGAACTGAAGCTGTATCTGGGAGTTGGAGGTAAATGTAGATACAGGGAGTGTTCTTGTCTTGTCTGAGCAGATATTACAGTGTGTGTTTGAAGGGGGCCTTGTGTACCTGTAGGGAGCCAGGTTGCAAGTGGGGGAAATGCATGTGTGGGTGTGTACATGTGAGAAGGTCTGAGGGCTGTAGGCAGGTCTTGAGTGTTATCTGGGGAGGTGTTGGGTTAGAGAGGGAGCTAAGATGACTGAAGATGTGGTAGGAATTGCATATGTTATGGTGTCTAAGGGTCTTAAAAATCAGGGTTTGGTTGACCGGGCTTGGTGGCGCACGCCTTTAATCCCAGCACCCTGAGACTACACAGTGAATTCCAGGTCAGCCTGGGCTAGAGTGAGACCCTACCTCAAAAAAAAAAAAAAAAAAAAAAAAATCACAGTTTGGTTAAGTGCCAGGGCTGTAAACACATTTAAGGAAGATTTGGGGCTGCTTTATATTTGGGAAGTTGAGGCAGTGTCTATGGAAAAGCTACTGTGACTTTAACTAGGTTCTGATGGATAGGAAGGTGTTGGGACTAAGAGGGATCTGGGTCTGAGAGTGCTGCAGGAACCGCCCATTCAGGGCGAGGGGACTGGGTGCATGAGGCTTTAAGAACCTCCATCCCAGGGGAGGTAAGAATGGGCCCCTAATACCAATGAGAAGCTAGGTGCTCTAAAGCACACGTGTGGGAGGTATAAGGACTATTAACTGGGTTCTTGGTGGTTGGGGAAGTGTTGCAGGTAAGTGGGTAGCTGTGTGGTGTTTGTGGTGTGTTAGGCTGTATGTGATGTTGAGTGGTTCGTGTGTGAAGTTTTGGGTTCTGTGTCTATAGGTGTGTTGAGCAGTTGCATTTGGAGGTGGTGGAGCTGTGTGTGTGTACACGGGGCAGTTGTATACTTAGGAGGTGTTTGGTCCCATGCTCAGAGAGGTGATAGCACTGTAGGGTGAGTTGAAGGGGAAAGTCTGTGGGGAGATGGACAGAGTTGTGGACTTTGCTCAGGGACCCAACTTGGGACTGTTCCCCAGAAGCCCTCTGCTGTGGGGAGGCATCGCTAGGCTTGGACTGTTGAAACAGGCAATCCATTTGTTTCTGTCTCTGCCTGTGTCCAGGCCCTAGGAGCAGAGCTACCTCCTCACTCCCTGGGGGGCAGCAAGGGATCCCAGCGCACCCATCTGCCTTCAGATGGTCCAGGCAGAGCCTCCACAAAGCTGCCTGGAGGGCGTCACTGTGATTGAAGAGGCTCGGGCTGGGGGTGGGGAGAACTGCACAGCAAACAGTCCTCATGGAGTCTCCTTTGAAAACCACTGACGCCAGGCAAGAGGAAGCATGAGGACAGGGGCGGGCATGTCTGTCCTTGGGCATCTGTGGGGGTCAGTGCCCAGCTGTGAGTCCTGTAGCAGGCCTTGAAAACACCCGCCAACCTGGGCCACAGACTCACAGCTTCACAGCAGCAGCTAAACCCTCACAAATGCACACTACCTACACTCAGACACAAACATCTACACACCTCCACATATGAGGTATACTGTCTCTTCACATGCAGTTCACCTCCATGCCCCTGAGCCTTCATATAGATATAATACTCCATCAAGCCACCCCACTGCCATCCCCACTCATAAACATGCATCCACACATCTATCCAACCATCACATCCGGACCCCATCTCCCTTGTGTTCAGTCTCTTAACAACTGCAAGGTTCCTCTGCCATCTGGGTCAGAGTGGAGGCTCAGGTGTGACTACCACTGTACATGAGCATTTGAGTCTGAGACATGTCCTGAGACCTCATGACAGGCCTGTGTGTCACCACCTGAACAGGTAAAGAGGTGCAGATATGTGAACATGTTACATTATAAGATACAGGATGGATATGAGAATGAAGCCCTACATGCCACAAAATGTATATGTGGCCGGGCGTGGTGATGCACGCCTTTAATCCCAGCACTCGGAAGGCAGAGGCAGGAGGATCGCCATGAGTTCAAGGCCACCCTGAGACTACAGAGTGAATTCCAGGTCAGCCTGGACTACAGCGAGACCCTACCTTGAAAAACAAACAAAAAATGTGTGGCCAGGTGAGAACCCAGGGGGAGGAGGTGCATGTACACAAGGCGACATCTGCCTAGTCAGTGGTGAGCATGAAGGGACATTTTCTGAGAGACAGGAGAGCTGTAAATCTGTGTGAAGCGGTGGGTACTAGGAGAGCCCTCTCAGCAATCCCCTCTCCAACAGAAAGCAGAGAAGAAGGGGCTCTGCTTTCTCCTTCTCTTTCTCCCTGACCTCTTTAGCAGCTGGAAACTGAGCTGGGGGTGGAAGGAATGGAGACTTGGCTGGCCTGGGGGTTTGGGGAGGGAAGAGGCAGAAAACACCTTCCAGATTCTCATCAAATCCCTGTTTGTGGTTTGTAGCCTCATTCTCTCTCTCTCTCTCTCTCTCTCTCTCTCTCTCTCTCTCTCTCTCTCTCTCTCTCTCTCTCTCTCTCTCTCTCTCTCTCTCTCTCCAGCCCCTTCCTGTCTGTCTCTTCCCATCTCTATCTCTCTCTCCTCTCAACCCTTCCACAAGGGCTCTCTGCTAGCACCTCTGTCCATCTGTCCGTCTCTCTCAGTCTGTCTTTATGTGGGTGTCTTGTCCATCTGTTCTACCACCCATCTGTCTGGCTGTCTGTGGTAGTCCTTCTGAGGGTACCCACTCGCTCCCTAAGCACCCTCCTCCAGGTCAGTAAAGGCCCCTCCTGATCAGGAGGTAGGGAGGGGGTATAAAGCTGCAGCTTCTAGAAGCTTCAATAGCAGCTGGGCTGAACTGGGAGTTGGGGCCAGCCAGCTGCAGAAGTGGCCCCTCCCCTGGGCGCTCAGGCCAAGGACCCCAGAGCAGAAAGAGAGTAAAAGCAGGGCCTCACTGCAGCTTAGCCTGTCACTTCACTAGTAACAGAAAGGCCAGGCCTGGAGAAGGCTCCTCAATACTCACCTTCCTTATGCCCTCACAAATGGGAAAGACTCTGGGATCCTGGGTGCGGTGCGGGGAAGGAGAGATTGGGAGCCAGGGCTTCCTGTCAGTTGGGAAGGAGGGAGGCTTCTTCCCTCCTCCCTCCCAGGCAGTCCCTGGGGATCCTTCCTGCACTGGTCCCAGCCAGAGGCACAAGGGCCTGTACAGGTATTCCAGTTTTGTAGGGCCATTCCTACCTCTGATCTACCCACAGGGAAATGCAGGGAGGGGGGGCAGTCACATCAGTGTGCAACAGTAAAGCTTGGCCAGTCTTGGCACTGGCCATCCCAAGAGGTGCATGGCAGTCCACCCACCATTGCCAGGCATGTCTCCCCCCCACACACTATATCTTGGTGCCTCTGCCCACCCACCAGCCCTCACCTCATAGTCATGTGAGGAACCCAGAGATCCCCCTACCTCGCCCTGGCAGCAGGCTCTCATACTGCCCCAGCAGTCAGCTAGCAGCTTGAGCCTGAATCACTCCTTAAGTCCCACAAAGGATGGGGAAACTGAGGCCCAAGAGTAAGGGATGGGAGCACAATGTCATCCTCCTGAGACCTGGGGGTGGATCAGCAATGAGACCAAGGAGAGAAAGAAAGGCAAGAGGGGTAGACTCTGGCTTCTTCTGGACCCACCTCGGGCAAAGTCCATATTGGCTGCAACCTTAAGCACCATTGGGCAGGGGCCAGGGGTTGGCTGCCTCCTTGCTAGTTCTCCTTGCCCCTGGCTGGGCCCCCTCCCTATCCCTGGTTAGAACAGCCCTCCCTGCCCTCTCCCTCCAAGATCTGGCTCTCTCATCCTCAGCTCTTGGAAGCCTGACTCACTGTTTCCCCTCCTCTCTCCCCTCCCTCTCTCTCTCTCAGCAGCAGCGCTTCTCCCTCCCCCTCCCCTGGGGGGGCTCTCCCCAGGCTCCAGTCTCCCCTCTGTAGACTCAGGAAGTCCCCTGAAGCTGTTCTGGTTCTCTAGCTATAGTGAACTATAGCACAAAAGCCCGAGTCCCAGGCTGGCCTTGCCAACGGCTCCATGATCCTGGGCAAGTAGCTCCCCTCTCACGACTTGGATTCCTCGGCAAGCTGGGGGGAGGGTCCAAACGGATTATGTCCCAGCACCTCAGGGGCCCTGAGGTTCCCTATTTTTATAACATGGGTGTCTCCTGGCACAGGGCACCTGCCAACCTGTGGAGTGCTCCACCCACCTCAGGCCCCGCCTCCAGGTCCCAAGAAGAACTCAACTTGGTTCCAAGACACTTGGGGAGGATAGGAGGAAAGCTGCCCAGGGGCTGAGAGCATTAATTAAGACCCCATGTAATGCCCCTTTCTCCCAGTTCTTCCTCATCCTGTGAGATTCTTTCCTTCCTTCTTCCCCATCTGACTCCCCCCCCCCCCCCGCAACTTTCCAGAGACATCTGTTTATCTTCCTGCCAAAAACAAGCCCAGTACTTGATCATAGGACCCTCAGGGCCTCCTTGTGTCTGGGTGCAGGGTCACAGTGGGACATGGCCCTGAGCCCCACCACTAGGCCTTGGGATCCCAACACTTCTTGCTATTTTTCTTTCTCACTCTCTTCAGTGGCTTTGCTCTCCATCTTTCCCTCTTCAGCATGTGGCTGTCTGAATCCCCCCCAATTCTCTCTCCCTGGGGGGCCCATCTGCTGCCATTAGCAACAGTGTAACCCTTCCTCCCTTCTGCAGCCCCCCAGCTCCACCCCAGCTGGCTTTGCCCCTCCCCTCTCTGTCCCAAAAGACCTAAGGGACCCAGAGACAGAGTTTGGCTCTCTCCCATAATAGTGAGTCTGCTTGATCTCACCCAGCCAGACCAGAAGGGCCTGGGCATCTGGTACACAGGCATGGCACCCTCTGGTCTTGGGTGGCTGGCAGGAGACACAGGGCTCTGTATGTCACCAAAAAAAAAAAAAATTGACCTGGGGGTAGAACAGAGGAAGGAAGAAAAAAGAGGGAGACGCAGGTTTGCTTGGAGGAAGCCCCAGTCCAATGGGGAACAGCAGCATCCAGGAGGGAGTGACTCCAAGTCAGAGCTTGAGGCGCCCTTGGGGGCTCTAGGAGAGAGGCCCCCACCCAAATGTATTCTGCCCAGACACAGCACCAAAGCTGCAATCAGGTGGAGCCCCATCACTTAATCTCCTTTAAGAATCCAAATGCAACCTTCCTCCAGTATACCTCCACTTAACTCAGCAGGGGTTCCAGGAGTCTCTCCCAGCAAAGATCTAAGCACATGGGGGTGGGGGTGACACACTAAGTCCCTGAGCTCCCCAGCCTGTTACCAAAGGCCCCTTCAAGGGCTGGGGAGCAATACAGAATAACTGTGGAACCCTCACACACTAGAACTGAGAAGCTAAGCCGTTCATGCACAGTACCTGGGGGTGTGTGGGGGGCTGCTGCTCCCACGACCTGTTTCAGACCCCCCAGCCCAGCAACCATAATAAACAGCAAGCTCTTTTTCTTTATGACACCAAATTTCTCCAAGCCCAACAGCTCCTTCCATCACTACCTCAGCCATAGATCACATTAAAAACTCACAGAGGGCAACTTAAACACATCACATTTGTTTCTCTCTATATTATTTCAAAAGTAACGGCATTAAAAATGGATTTTACTACAGAAAATAAATATCAGCACGTGGGCCGGGAGCCCAGGCGGAGGAGAGAGCCCACCAGGGAAATGTCCCTGAGGGCTTGGGCACAACTTAGGCACTGACCATGGAGATGGCCAGGTGATCAAATTGTATGCTGGAGATGCCTAGGGAGGGGGCAATGTCTGCCCACCTGGGCACTTGCCCCAATGGCAGACCAAGAGGGAGAAAAGTCACTGGTTTGGGCTGGTGCCCATTGATCCCTCAAAGCTCGTGCCCTCATTTGGTCTTTGCCACCTCTGAAGGGGTGGGGGCTCTGAGACCAGAAGAAGTTCACCATTCTCTGGGGGTTACTCCAACTACTGACACAGGAGGGAAAAAAATGAATTCAACTTACTATCCAGTTTGATTTTCCATTACTATAAAAATAAATATACATCTGCTCAAAGGAGGGAGATGGTAAGCAGCATGCACGTGCCACCTGGGAGGGGGGTCCCTCTGGAGCTCACCACCACAACCCTGCCAGCCTGCTGCCCCCACGCTGGGGGAGGGGGGTGGACTGAGTAGTAATCTTTCACTTACAGCCCCAGCTCACACAGCCACACATACCGGTGACACGGAACAGGAACATGCCAACAATAGAAACACCCCAAATGCCCCTGGCAGGACTCTGCCCAGGCCTGGGCACATGCCCCCGCCCTGCCAGCGGCAACAGCAGAAGCGGACAGAATGTGGCCACCCTGACCCGGAGGCAAAGCTTGTCCTCACACCCTGAGCTCAGCCCAGGGAGCTGGGGCCAAGTCCCGCCTGACACCAACTGGTCCAGCGGGAAACGCCAGCCCAGCCAGACAGGCACAGGCCCCCCAAGGGTCCCTCCATGTGCTCAGGGACCAGGCTGGTGCAGCCCAGCCCTGCCTCCCAGGGTAACGCCTGGGCCCAAATTCAGCTGGCCCTGCCAGTCAGGCACTGGTGCAGAACCGAGGGCACCAGGCTCAGCCCCTCCCAGCCAAGCCCCAAGGCCCCCGAAGCTGGGAGGGAGGGGAGACTCCCCACCCCTCCACATCTGGCCCTGGCCCCCAGGGTCTGCGGTAGAGAATTCCCGCCCCCGCTTCTCCCTCCCTCCTCCTGCTCTGTGCGCTCTGTGCCCGCTGCCCGCCTCAGGGGCAGCCCCAGCTCCCGCCTCCGGCCAGCAAGGCCCACATCCTTCCTCCTCAGCCGGCCCCCTTGCCTGACAAGAGGCTGGGGGGTCAGGCTGCTGGGGAGCCCTCCTCCCCCCCAGCTCCCATCGGTCCTCATCCTCAGCCCCCAAACTCTGGGTTGCTGTCCCTTTTCCAGTGGAACAGGAAACAAGGTTATTTCCTAGACTCAGAGCCAGCCCCCTGCCCCTCTGGCTCTGCCCGGGGACCCTGACCCAGCAGGGGAAGGCGCCCTCAGTCCAAAAAGCAAAGATTCAGCAGCTCACCCCCAGCTCCCGACCTAGGGGGCAGACAACTGTCACTCAGCACCCCACCCCCTGGAGAAAAGGGGGCGATTCAATCAGAGCCCCAGAGGAGACAAATTGATAGGCGATTATTTATTTATTTATGCAAAAGTGAGCCGACTTTGTTCGCCAGGTAACCGGGCACGCGGCCCAACCCCTCTGGCCTCGCCGCCCCCAAATCCCTCCTCCGCCCCACACCCCCTTCGGGTCATTAGGTCCCCGCCCCTCAACTCCCAAAGCGCCAGCGGAACCTTGGGATTTGGGGGTGAGAGGGGAGGGGCTCCTCCCTCCGCAGTCTCCCCTTTTCCCAGTGCCTAACCTAAAATCCAGCCTTGTTCTCCGCTCCCACGGTCCCCCCCTCATCCCCCCCCCCATTCTCAACAAGCAGGAGAGCAAATTGCAGTTTTAAATCCAAAGGCGGAGGGAGGGGTAAGGAGGAGGGGGCGCGCGGCAGCGCTGGGCGCGCACCTCGCCCGCGAGCCGGGGGAGCCGCGGGGCGGCCAGGAAACCCGAGAACCCCCCCTCCCCGCCCCCCCTCCTCGTCCACCTCCCCCTCCCCCTTCCCGGCGCTGCCTGCCAGGCTTCGAGCCGAGCCCAGCCGAGCCACGGGCCCCGGTGGAAACAAAGACCGATCGCACCCGCGGGCACCGCAGCCACGGGGTCCGGTGGACCGGACGGGGGTCGCGGGGTCCCCCCCTTGGCGCGCTGCACAAAAGAGCCTGGCCGGCCAGTCCCCTAGCGGGGGATCTCAGGGCTTGGGGAGTAAGGCGCCACTTACCGGAGTGCTGGGCTGCCGGCTCCGTGGGTCCGAGCCAGGCGAGGGGCTTTGGGGGGGCGTCCGTCTTCCGGCGGCGGCAGCGACAGCGACGCGGGCGCCCAGCTGCTGGGAAGAGGAGTCGTGGAGGAGCCCTGAGCCGCCCGCCGGCGCTGACAGCATGGCTCGCGCCTCGGCTCACATTCTCCGCCGCTAACTCCGCTGGACACGGCCCCCCGCTCCCGCGCCCCCCCCAACACCTCGAACACTCCTTCGCTCTGGGCGCCCCGCTCGCTCCCCCCGCCCAGCACACACTCTCCCAGCCCTGGACACCCCCGCCCCCACCCCCCAATTGCAAACCTGGGAGGGAACGCGCCCCGCGTAGTCCTCCTGCTCCTGCTCCTCCTCCTCCGCCGCCCTCCTCCCTCCCGCTCTCTCGGGCTGTCTGTCTGTCTGTCTGTCTGCCTGTCTCTAGCGCTCTCGCTCTCCTCTCTCTGCCTTTCTCTGCTCTACGAGCTGGGTGGGAAAAGGAAATGAGGACAGAAAGCAGACGCTGGCTTTGGGTGGTGGTAGCTGGATTCCCTCTCTCCCTCCCTCTTCCCTCCTCCCCTCCCTCCTCCTCCTCCTCCTGCCTTCTGCTCTCTCCGCTGCGAGCGAGCCGGGCTGAGCGCAGCCTGGAGGGTGGCTCGCTCTGCCCGCCCGCCCGCCCGCCTGTCTGTCTGTCTGGTCTGCCTCGCTCGCTCCCTCCCTCCGTCTCTCGCCCTCGCCCAGCCTGCCCGCCTGCCTGCCTGCCTCTCTCCGTCTCCACCGCCGCCGCCGCTGCCTCTGCGAGCTCGCCTTACCTTCGCCGCTCACCATCCGGAACCCCAGGGGGGAGCGCGCGCGCGGCATGCCGGGACTTGTAGTCCCCGCCCCGGCCGCTCCGAGCGCTGGGCGGGCGGGGCTGGCTGCTCCGACGGCGCGGCCGAAGAAGCGCCTGTCTGTGCTGCGCCCGGGCTCGTCTGCCAGGAGATGCGTGCTCCTTGGCCAGAGAGTGCCCGTCCTCCTCAAGAGTGCTCCCCAGCTTCCTAGGCCCCTGCCGGGGGCTCTGGCTAGCTCGGAGGGGCGGGGTCAGAGAAGAGAATGGGAGTGGAATGGGGAGGATTAACCAAAAAAGGGCTGCGACTTTGGGGGGGGGGTCCCTCGGTGAGAGGGACCGAGGAGAGGGAGAGAGAGAAAAGAGAGGACTGACACTCTCGTGTGGGGAACATTCTTCCTTTCTGAAAAGGCTTCCTATGGAGTAAAGCGCAGGGGCTTCTGGCAGGAAGACTGTTCAGGAAACCCCAAAGTCCCAGCCAGCGCCTCCTTGGCACCCTTTCAACCCAGCCCCTCGTCTTCCTAGACGTCCAAGGACCGTCCACGGACAGTGATTCAGCTCCTGCAGTTCTGAGCCCCTGCTGGGGAGCAGGGAGGGGGAGCGCTGGGCTCCCACTGTCACCCACCTCCTGTTCAGGTCACATCTGTTCTCCAGCCCCTGACCTGTCCCACAGATGGGAATCAGCTCTGCTGCTGAGGGCTTCATTACCCCGGGGAGGTGGCGGGACAGCGTTGGAAGGAGAACTGCCCCTGGCTGCCATTTACCCAGCGACAACCCCAGAAGATTGCACCTTGTCATTTCCACTTGAGATAGGGGTACTGAGGCCCAGTTGCCCTGATTAGAAAGTGGTGGAGCCCAGACTCATTTGACCTGGGGTGTAAACCAAAGGGAGTTGTGGTTTCCTCACCAACCCCCTAAGTCACCTACCTCTCCTGCTTGGGAGCTTCTTCAATTCAACAGATATTAGCTGAAGTTTGCAGGGCTTGAAGGGGACATGGGTGATCGTGATCGCCGTCCTGTCCTCGAGTGTCTGTCTGCACTGACCACCTCCTCATGGCTGTGTCTGACGTTCCTCTGGCCGATGGGATGGGTGTATTCCTGCCTTCCTCTATCTTGCCCCATGTCTGAGGTTCTTCTAACAATGTCTTTTTCTTTGGCTCTTTGTTTCTGACTCCTCCTTTGGCTCTGTAGGGTGGTGGCCAGCATGTGTCAAAGGCAGGTGGTCACACTGTGCCAACTTCAGTTCCTAAACGCCATTCCCCACACCTCCACAGAGCTTCCAAACTCCTATTGGACAGTCTGGAATTTCCCCAGAGGACAAAAGAGGAGAGCTGGGGGGGGGCAGCAATAACAGGAGATGTGAAGGACTCCAAAGGGTTCTTCTGATGTGGCTTTACGGTGTGCATGACAGGCTGAAGTAGGGACAGCTTCTCCCTGCAGATTGGACAGGTCTTGGGAATTGGTTGGGAAACATAAGGTCAGATATAAGCAGTTCAGAGGCCCTTGGTAGTTCCAAAGTCCATGCCCGAAGTTATCACAAATAAATAAGGTTTTGGTATATTGTCATAGCCCCCTCCCAACAGACTTGAACATTGAGGAGGGTGGGAGAAGCCCAGATTCCCCTTCTTTGCCCCCCCCCCACCTTACCCAACAGGCTTCACCTCAGGTCATGAAGACTCCACTATAAATCAAGCATTGGGAGACACAGGAACCCCAGGAAAGGCAGCACAAAGGGGGGTTTGTAAGAGACCCACCCGAAGGAAAGAGGTTAGCTCAGGGGGTGAGGTGCAGAGTCCCAGGGCTTTCTGAGTGAGAAGGGAATAGAAGTTAGCTCGCATTTTCCGAGCGTGCCCCTCCCACCTCAGGCGGTGAGCTCTCCTTCCCCAGGAGTGGGTGCAATTAGCCCAGTGTTGACCATCACTGGAAACTAAGCACTCATCCATGGGGCGAGTTTTTCCTATGGCGCCTCTCCAAATTATGTTGGAGGGCGCCTCTCCAAATTATGTTGGAGGGTCGCCCCCAAAGCCCCAGCCGAGTCTTCTGTGGGGTGCTGCCGCCACCTAGTGTCCAATCTTCATGTCTGCTTTGGTAGCTTCAAGGAACCTCCCAGGATCCCCAAGATCCCCCAACATCCTTTCTGGGTTCAGCTTGCTAGCATTCTTTCATTTCAGTGGAAGCAAAAGCCCAGAAAATAGTGTAGAGTCTGGCATGGTGGCGCCTGCCTTTAATCCCAGCATTGGGGAGGCAGAGGTAGGATGATCACCATGAGTTCAAGGCCACCCTGAGACTACATAGTGAATTCCAGGTCAGCCTGGGCTAGAGCAGGACCCTACCTAGAAATAACAGAAAAAGAAAGAAGACAGAAAGACAGACAGACAGACAGACAGAAAGAAAGAAAGAAAGAAAGAAAGAAAGAAAGAAAGAAAGTTGTGAGGCCTAAGATCTTAGAGACCAGATGAACTGAAAACCAAGCTCACTTGACCCTGACCCTGTTTTTACTTCATGTGTGTTCTTATTCTGTCTGAGTCTCAGAGTCTCAGTGTCTCCATGGGTAAAACAGATGCATATTGAGAAAACTAACTGAACACGTGAATGTAAAAGAATCTTGAAAACTAAACTGGGGGCTGGAGAGATGGCTCAGTGGTTGAGGCGCTTGCCTGCAAAGCCTGACTCAGTTCTATTCCCCCATGCCCATGTAAAGCCAGATGCACAAATCTGGAGTTCGTTTGCAGTGGCTAGGGGCCCTAGTGTGCCTGTTCTGTCTCTGTCTGTCTGTCTGTCTGTCTGTCTGTCTGTCTGTCTCTCCACCATGCTGATGAGGGTGGTAGTGCATGCTTGGATCTGGGCCCTCAGGAGGCAGAGGTAGGATTGTCATGAGTTTGAGGCCAGCCTGACTGCATAGTGAATTCCAGGTCAGCCTGGACTAGAGCGAGACCTTATCTCAAAAAACCAAAATAATAATAAAACTAAACTGGGTGTCATGGCACACCTCTGTAATCCTAGTACTCCAGAGGCAGAGACAAAAGTCAGAATTCAAGGTTATCCTGCACTACATATAGGGTTCAAGGCCAGCCTGGGGATACATGAGACCCTGCCTCAAAAAAACAAAAAGTGCTTTGAAAGCTAGCATGGGAACTGAGAGATTATTAAATCATAAAAATAATGCAAAATTGATGGATCCCAGCAGCCTGGAGTCAGGCCCTATGGGAAGGGCAGAAAGAAGCGTGTCTTGAGTAGGAACCAGTGTCCACCTCTCTGAATACAGAAGTTCTAGGACTGCCCCCCTTTTGGAGCTGCTTCAGGGGAGCTGTGGATTACTAAAGAGTGGTTTGGCCAGTCCACACAAGGGGCGATTGAGGCCTAGAGCGTTTACCTAAGCTTTGCCTAAACCGCTGAGACCCATTGGCTGGAGCACCACGTCCCTGCTTCTCTCCAGCCAGAACTGGGGCCCCAGAGACCACAGAAGCAGGAAGCACCGCTCCTGGGGTACAGTGAAGACTCAGGCCCCAGCCCCCCATTAGCCCCCCTCCTGAGCCAGCCTTCTCCCTCCCCTGTGCAAGTCCTCCCACATTCCTCTAGGCAACAGGAAACCCCAGCTGCAGCCCAGACTTCAAACAGCTCCTCCCTCTGGGGTAGGGGGTGTGGGAGGAGAGGCCAGAGGCCACAGGGCAAAGGTCAGCTTTGTTCCTGCCAGAGGTGGTGAGGGACCTGGGGAAGACAGAGGGGGCAGGGTAGGGCCCTAGACAGCACACTGCATGTGTGTGAATTCCTGTGTCCATCAGGGTGTGTAAGATCCTGGCTTTCTGCCTGTGTCTGGGGGGTAAATGTGTGTCCTTGGTTTGTCGGCTGTTATCTGTCCGACGGCAGGTCAGTAAAGTTTTCCATCTGCGGCTACTCAGCCTGCAGTCACATTGATATATGTCTATAGGTGTTATCAAATGGATTGATATGCCTACTTCACAAGCCTGATCAAAGCTATGTGCCCAGTGAGTGTGACCTAGGGTGTTTCTTTGTGTTCAGGAGGGGGGGGGTTCCTTTCCTGTCTCTTCTCTCATCCTTCCTCCACATTGGTCACCAGAGACTTCCTGGTGAAAAGTGAATCTGACCTTGTTACTCTACCGCTGAAAACCAAGCATGTAGTTCACATCAGTAACCCCAGCACTCAGGAAGCAGAGGCAGGAGGATCTATGTGAGTTTGAGGCCAGCCTGAGACTACATAGTGAATTCCAGGTCAGCCCGGGCTAGAGTGAGACCCTACCTAGAAAAATCAAAACAAAATAAACAATCAAAGCAAACAAAAACTTCTACAATGGCTTCCTGTTGCCCAAAGCTTAGAATCCCAGCCAAGTGCATGGCTGGCCAGAGCACCACCTACTCACTGCCTTCATTTGAAGACACCAGCCACCCTCAAGCTTGAAACTGTAGTCACAGCTACCTAACTGTACCTCACAGCAGTTTCGTTTCCTACCTCATAGCTCACTTCATTCTGTCTAGTCTGGAATGTTCCTCTTGCTTCATCATCATCATTATTTTGGTTGTGTTTGTTTGAGACAGAGTCTCACATAGCTCAGGTTAGCATCAAACGTACTGTGTAGCTGAGGATGACCTTGAACCCCTGCCTAAACCTTCTGTCTAAACCTCCAAAGTGCTAGTATTACAGGCTTGTGCCACCACCCTTGACTATTTGCTGTCTTCTCTTCCTCCTCCTTTCTCCTCCTCCACCCCATCTCTGTATAACAGGATCTCTTACTATGAAGCCCAGGATCACCTCAAGCTCACAATCACAATTGTTTTTGTTTTTCTTTGTCTCTAGTGAGGCAGCTCCTTCTCTAAGAAGTCCTTCATACTTCCCTCTGCCTAGTTAAGATCCTCTCTACACATCCTAGACTGTCATTTTCTAGGTCTGACCTCTGAATCGCAATTAAACAGACTGTGTCATATCTCTGGTGCTGAAATGGGAAGTTTCTGAGACCTGATCCACGCCCCCAGAGGCCAGGGAAAGTTTTCTGTATTTTTGGATGCAGTGTTCAGAGATACCACTAGAGGGAGCGTGGACATCGCTGCAGGACCACCCAAGCCATGTGTGTATCAAATCAGGGGTGGGAGGGAGGTTTCTATTCAGTACCTAGGAAGCACCTACTGGAAAGGGACCGAGGATCCACCCAGCCCAGTTTTGGAGCCTTGGAACTCGGAATAGTCTCTCCTAGTGAATCCTCCCCCTCCCAGATTGTTTTTCCTTTCTACAATTCATGGGCCATTTCCCCTTAATTTCCTGCCTTCTGCTGGGTCCTCTGCCCTTCTGACCTTCTTCCCTGCCTCATGCACCTACACCTCCAATCTTCCCATACAGAACTATTTGCGCTTGCCTGATTGGGCCTTACTTTGCCATACCTCTGGGCCTTTGCATACGCCATTCCCCTAGCCAATGATTACCTCACTCTCTGCTTGCTTCATTGGACCAATTTCTTTCACATACTCCAAGAAATTTCCCTGGGTTCCCAGACTGACCTTGCCCTGAATGTTGTAATTGTTTGCTGTTCTGCCTCCTGGATTGGTCCAGTCTATTGGAGACAAGGGTATAGCAAAATAAGCAAGGAGGCACATTCCTGTAATCTCATGTCTCAAGAGCAACAACAACAAAAAAAAAAAAAAAAAGGAGAAGAAGAAAAGAAAAGAAAAAAAGGGGAAAAAAGGGGCTGGAAGCCAGGCATGGTGGCGCACGCCTTTAATCCCAGCACTCAGGAGGCAGAGGTAGGAGGATCGCCATGAGTTCAAGGCCACCCTGAGACTACATAGTGAATTCCAGGTCAGCCTTGACTAGAGCGAGACCCTACCTCGAAAAAACAAAAAAAAAGTTGGAGATGTAGCTCAGTGGATGAGTGCTTGCCTAGCAAGCACAAGGCCCTGGGTTCAGTCCTCAGCACCGCCGCAAAAAAAAAAAAAAAAAAAAAGGGCTGGAGAGATGGCTCAGTGGTTAAAGGCACTTGTTTGCAAAGCCTGATGACCCGAGTTGATTCCCCAGTTCCCACATAAAACCAGATGCACAAAATGGCACATGTGTCTGGAGTTTCTTTGTAGCAGCAGGAGGTCCTGGCATGCCCATACTTTCTCTCTCTAATAAACAAAATAGCTTAAAAAATAAAAGAAAAAACAAAACTCAAGTAAAACTACAAAAATATAATTTTAAAAATGTATGAAATTAACAAATGGCAGTAGTTTTGTTTTGTTTCTGGTTTTGTTGAGCTAAGTTCTCACTCTAGCTCAGGCTAACCTGAAAGTCACTATGTAGTCTCAAGGTGGCCTTTGAACTTATGGTGATCTTCCTACCTGTGCCTGCTGAGTACTGGAATCAAAGGCGAGCTGTACGCCACCACTCCTGGTTTTTTTTTTTTTTTGTTGTTGTTGTTGTTGTTCTTGTTGTTTTGTTATTGGCTTTGAAGGTGGTCTATGAGTCCAATCCTCTGCATGCATGGGGCCACTCTGGGTACCTATCTGTACCCTGTCTTCCCTGACCCTGACTCTGAGTCATTTTTGTATTGTTTTGTTTGGTTTTTCGAGGTAGGGTCTCGCTCTAGCCCAGGCTGACCTGAGATTCACTATGTAGTCTCAGGTTGGCCTCGAACTCACAGCAATCTTCCCACCTCACTGGCCTCTGGGGATTTTTTTTTAAGGCAAGATCTCACTCTAGCCCAAGACTGATCTGGAACTCACTCTATAGCCCAGGCTGGCTTTGATCACTCCCAGGGATCGTCCTTCCTCAGTCTCTCAAGGTTATGTTTTGCCATGATGCTGTATCAACAGAATGTGACGTGGGAGGCTGTGTGAATCTTGGAGTTCAAATCCCTGCTCCATCATCTTGCTGTACAACCTTGGGTGAGGGTCAGAGTGCCTCACAGTTCTCATTTCCTTCTTTTGTAAAATGGTGATAATCTCCCTGCTGCACAGCCCCGTGGTGAGGAGCGAATTAGACGATGCATGTGAAACACCCAGCATCAGTCAATTACGCGTCCTCCTCCCCCAGCGTGAACTTGGAAATAAAATTGCCCTCTGAGCCTTAAGCCAGTAAAATCCACGCATCACAGAGGAGAAGAGCCAGGTGGGGGAGTGAATGAGGCGAGAGATGGTTTTGTAAACGACTGAAGAGTTTTGTGAGCCGCAATCAAGGTGACCCGCCTGGAATCTCAGGGAGGCAGGCGAGGATGTGATTGAGATGGGAAAGCAGGAGCCTAATCAATTGCATTGTGCTCTATCTGGAGGGAACAGAAGGTGGTACTGAAAAGGGGGTGTGAGGGAGAGAGAGGTGGGGAACCCACAGACACAGGAAAGCTCTGGTCTGCTGAGGAACCTCCAGGGGCCTGGCGAACTCCAGATGGTTGACTGTGCTGCTGGGCCTTCACGGAACCACATGGACAGCAGGCCGCAGACAGCCCCAGGAGACAGACAAGAATATCCCAGTTCTAGGAAAGGGCTGTGGAGAGTAAGGGCACTAACTCGAGCCAGAGACACCCTCTTGGTCTGTGCTCAGCCACTTATGTCCTGGATACATGAAAACGGAGACAACAGCAACCCCAAACTGATTCAAGCCAGGTGTGGTGACGCACACCTTTCATCCCAGCACTCTGGAGGCTGAGGTAGGAGAATCGCAGTGAGTTTGAGGCCATCCTGAGACTACATAGTGAATTCCAGGTCAGTCTGGGCTAGAGCGAGACCCTATCTCGAAAAACCAAAGGGGGAAAAAAAAAGCTTGGAGGGGGATGGAGGCTGGGGAGATGGCTCAGCAGGGAGGAGCACTTGCCACACAAGCCTGAGGGCTTGAGAGGGTCTAAATTCAATCTCCAGCACCCACATAAGAAAAAGTGGGGCCAGGCGTGGTGGCGCATGCCGGGCGTGGTAGCACATGCCTTTAATCCCAGCACTCAGGAGGCAGAGGTAGGAGGATTGCCATGAGTTCAAGGCCAGCCTGAGACTACAGAGTGAATTCCAGGTCAGCCTGGACTAGAGCGAGACCCTACCTTGAAAAAAAAAAGAAAAAATAAAAAAGAAAAAGTGGGGCTGGAGAGATGGCTCAGTGGTTAAAGGTGTTTGCTTATAGAGCCTGGCAGCTTGGGTTTGATTTCCCAGTACCCATGTAAAGTTAGATGCACAAAATGGTGCATGAGTCTGGTTACCTGGCACACCCATACTTTCTCTTGAATAAACAGAGAATATATATATATATATGCATATGAAGAAGGTCATGGCCTCCTGTAACTCCAGGAGGGGGAGCGGCTCAATGGTCAGCCAGCTCCAGGTTCAGTGAGAGATTCCTTCCCAAGGAAATAAAGTGCAAGACTGAGAGAGGAAGACACCCAGATTCTCCTTTGGCCTACACAGGTGTGTGCCCAGGGTGGGCATCTGCACTCTCATGTGTATATAGTACATACACACACACCATCACATACAACACATATACACACACTCATCTAGTGGAGTTAATTATAGAAGCGGGCTCAATACTGGATTACATGGAGGGGAAAGGATGCACACACCTATACATGAGGCACTTCATGGGATAAGCAGAGCATGATGGCACACACCCGTAATCTCAATACTCCATTGGTGGAGGCAGAAGCATCAGAAGTTGAAGGTCATCTTCAGCTCCATGGAGAATTCCAGGCTAGCCTGGGCTACACACACACACACACACACACACACACACACACACACATACACACACACACACACACACAAGTTTAACTTAAAAAATAGGTTATTGTTGCTGGGTGTGATGCACATGTTTTTAATCCTAGCACTTAGGAGGCAGAGGTAGAAGGATTGCCTTGAGTTCAAGGCCAGGCCAGCCTGGGACTACAGAGTGAGTTCCAAGATCCTACTTTAAGAAAAATGGTTATTGCTATTGTTGCTACTTCTCTCCACCTGACATTGCTCCTCCAGGGCAGAGACAGATCTGCCTCCTTTCTGTGTGACCAGGGTCCTGCTCAGTGAAGGGCCATCAGCATCAATGTTCAGCAATTGCTTGCCTAGTACAGTGGTGACTCCCTATTCTCAGGCTCCCTCCTCCATTCCATTAATAAGTCAGAGGGTCAATGAACATCTGCTCATGGGAGAGGTGGGAATCCTTATGTTTCCACACGGAAGCATATCAGCTCAGCCACCAGCTTCTCAAAGGAGGGCCCAGTGGGCAAGACAATTTGGCACTGCATAGGTCCATTATGGGTTGCTTAGCGTCCTTGATCCAGGCCAGTAGGAGCTCCCAGCCACTGGGACAAACAAAACTGCTTCCAAATTGTTCCAAGAGCTCCCAGGGGGTGCAGCACTTCCCTAGTGAGAACCAGTGAGCCAGACAACACTCCCTCCTTCTGCTTTCCTGTGCCCTCTTTTGGGGAACCTGACAGTGAAAGCTGCAGAGCCCTCTTCTCCCCCATCCCACAAGCCCACCCTCCCCCCTCAGGGAGGCCTAGGGTGGTCCCAGTCTGCTGATGATGAGTGGCAAATCTGCTGAAATCAGGCAAAGAATTATCACACCCACCGGGCACAGATTCCAAGCCACACCTGTCGATTTCCAGCTGCCCGTCTCCTCCTAACTTCTAGACTCACACGGATCAGTGGGACTTTGGCATGTCCAAAAATTCCATGCCTGGAATACCTCATGCTTGTTAGTGGAAGGGTGTTCTCTCACCTTCCCCTGCTGCTCCCAACGTCCACACCTGTCCTGCTAGCCTTCTGGTCACCATTCCTCCAAAGAAGGCTCCAGGAATTCTCATGGTTCAAGGATTTATATTATCACTATTCCTTTTTTTTTTTTTTTTGAGGTAGGGTCTCACTGTAGCCCAGGCTGATCTGGAACTCAGTCTAGTCTCAGGCTGGCCTCAAACTCACAGTGATCCTCCTACCTCTGCTGGGACTAAAGGCATTGCCACTACGCCTGGCTACTATTCTTATTTACACAATGGAAACACATACTACTCAGAGAGGTCGTGAGAATTCAACATTTCTCTCTCTCAAGCCCAATTTTGGACCAGGACATCCAGTCCGTGGGAGTCCAGCAGACTTCTCTTGCCTTTGTAACTTATAACTGAGACAAGACATAAACCCTTGGTGTTTGGACCAGAGTCAGATGACAGGAGGGTAGGAAAGCGTGAATAGGAGATAAGTAGGGACGGGAGATACAACTTTATAAGTAAGGAAACAAGATGTGAGCATCTTTAGGATGTGGGGAAGAGAAGCCAAAGCAGGAAGAGAAGAAATCGTGCTTGAGGTCAGAGTAGGTGAGAGATGAGCTCCTTAGCCCCTATCTGCCCCATCTGTAAAATGGCTTCAGAAATCCTGGCCTACTCTGACCTGTTTGGGCTCGACAGGAATCTGAGCCTGGAGCTTTAGGACCAGAGCCCTGGGGATTTACGAGGGCCAGTGGGTATCCCAGAGAGGTGGGTGATGCCCAATCAGGCTATGTCTGGTCCCCAGGCTGGTACTGTGGTTCTGTGGAGGTGAAGAAGTCTTCCAGGAAAGACTGCAGATAGTCGAAGGTGGGCCTCTCCTCCGGGTCCAGGCGCCAGGTCTGCTCCATGGCCTCGTACAGGGACACTGGGCATCTTGGGGGGCATGGCATGTGGTAGCCATGCTGCACCTGTTCCAGCACTTCCCGGCCATTCATGCCTGAGGAGTGGGATTTGTCAGCTGAGAAGAGCGGGTTGGAGGGAGCCCTTTCCTGTGACAACTCCCCAAGCCCCCCAACCACACCTGGGTAGGGGACTCGGCCTTTGGTGATGAGTTCAGTAAGCAGGATTCCAAAGGACCAGACATCTGACTTGATGGTGAACCTGCCATAGAGAGCAGCTTCTGGAGCTGTCCACTTGACAGGGAACTTGGTCCCTGGAGAAGTTGGAGGAGAAGGCAGTTAGTGAAGGGGGGTCTCTGGGAACTAAGCCACCTTCCTACCCCTCTAGAGTTTATACTGTTATATCTTACTTTAAGTCTCGTCGCTTAAGACTTACAGTATTGTGTAAATATCTATTGACTTAGTGCTATCTAAATATTTTCATTTTTACAGATGAAAGCAGCTCACAGAGCTCAGAAGACTTGCACAAGACACAGGGCTGGTAAGTGGCTGAGCTGACACTCAAACCCAGAATTGCCTCTTAATGCATATCAGGATGGAGGGCATCTGGATGATCAGGAGTGGGAAGGCTTCTTTTGTTGTCGGGGAGGGGGGTTCTTAATATGTGTGTTTTGCAATCTCTAGGGAGGTGGGGTGAAGCAGGTCACCTTGTTGGGGATTGTACTCATTGTCCTGGATGAGGCGGGCCAGCCCGAAGTCAGCGATCTTGCACACTAGCCTCTCCCCAACCAGGATGTTGGCTGCCCTCAAGTCTCGATGGATGTAGTTCATGTGCTCCATGTAGGCCATGCCCTTAGCTACCTGGGGAGACAGGGCAAGGTATGGAGAGGTGGAAGCTCATGAGGACTCAGCACTTGGTGAAGGGGGTCACTAAAAAGTACACGCAGAAAGAGAGAGAGAGAGAGAGAGAGAGAGAGAGAGAGAGAGAACACCAGGGGCTGGAGAGATGGCTCAGCGGTTAAGGTGCTTGCCTGCAAAGTCTTACAATCTGGGTTCAATTCCCCGGTACCTGTACAAAGCCAGATGCACAATGGCTCATGCATCTGGAGTTTGTTTGCAGTGGCTGGAGGCCCTGGAATGCTCTCTCTCTCTCTCTCTCTCTCTCTCTCTCTCTCTCTCTCAAATAAATAAATAAATAGAAAATAAAAAGAACCAAAAAGCTAGGTGTGGTAGCACATGCCTTTAGTCCCAGCATTCGGGAGGCTGAGGTAGGAAGATCACCATGAGCTCAAGGCTAGGCTGAGGCTATACTGTAGCAAGTTCCATGTCAGCCTGGGCTAGAGTGAGACCCTGCCTCAAAAAAAGGTGGGGGGCTAGAGAGATCGCTCAGTGGTTAAGGTGTTTGCCTACAAAACCCAACAACCCGAGTTTGAATCTCTGGTACCCACTAAAGCCAGATGCACAAAGTAGCAGCTGCATCTGGAGTTCATTTGCAGTGGCTAGAAGCCCTGGTGTGCCCATTCTCTCTCTGTCTCTATCTATTGCTCTCTGTTTGAAAATAAATAAATATTTTTTAAAATCCACTCAGGATGGCAGTGTCCTGCCTAAGGTCTCACAGCTGATGAAGTGGGCCCGGCTGCACTTTAAGTTGTTTGAGGTAGTAGGATTTGTGGGAGATGAAGGCTGTTGGACTAGTCAGTCCAGTTCACCTGGGCTGCCATATCCACCAGATGAGGTAGTGTCAAGTTCTGGCCCTCTCGATGTCTGAGGAAATCCAGGAGGCTACCTGGAGGAAGAAGCCAGAAAAATCAGCAACAGAACCCTCTTCCCGGAATGCCTTCTGTACACTGGCATCTCTCTTGTCTAATGTAGCCTGCTCCCACTCCCTCCCAGAATCCCGCTGGGTGCCTCAACTCTTCACTCCTCCACACCCCATTCTACTCACATGGAGTCTCCACCTCCAAACCCCGAGACACGCCCCATTTAAGAGTCCATCCTAGGGCTGGAGAGATGGCTCAGCCATTAAGGTGCCTGCCCACAAAACCTAATGATTCCCCAGTACCCACATAAATCCAGATGCACAAAGTGGTGCATCCATCTGGAGTTCGGTTGCAGTGGCTGGAGGCCCTGGCGTGCCCATTCTCCCCCTGTCTTTCTCTCTGCCTCTCTCTGGTTTCAAATAAGAGAGAGAGAGAGAGAGAGAGAGAGAGAGAGAGAGAGAGAGAGAGAGAGAGAGAGAGAGAGAGAGAGAGTCCATCCTAGACCCCTGCTCATCCCAGATCTCCGGGCAGGTGGCCTGGGCCAGCCTCTCCTTCACAGACCCTCACCGTGGCACATGTACTCCGTCACGATGTAGATGGGTTCCTCTGACACGACGGCGTACAGCTGCACCAGCTTATCATGCCGCAGCAGCTTCATGACCTGCGCCTCCTCCAGGAAGGCCGTCGGGGACATGGTACCCGGCTTCAGCGTCTTCACCGCCACCTTGGTGTTGTAGTTCCATGTGCCTGCTCGGTGGCCGGGTCCCGTCAAGACCCGATTCCACACCAGCCCCGAAGCCCCGGCCCCGGCCCTACCTCCCCAGCCTGCGTACCCAGCCACACTTCCCCGAAGTAGCCGGTGCCCAGACGGCGCTCGAGCGTGATGGAGCTGCGGTTGATTTCCCAGGCGTCCTTGGCCAGGCCTAGGGTCTGCGGCTTCATGGTGGTGCAGGGGGCCGTGAGAAGGTAGCACAGCCCATCGTTCACCTCTAGGGGAGGGATGTCACAGATGTGAACCAGGACAGGCACTCCCAACCTAACCCACTTCGGCAGCAAGTGGGCAAGACCTCAAGCTGGGTTATAAGAAACTAGGCCCCTAGCCTGGTGTGGTGGCTCATGCCTGTAATTCCAGCTTCTAGAAGATGAGGAAGGAAGATTGTCATGAGTTTGAGGCTAGTCAGGGCTATAATGCCTGAAAAAGAAAGAGAGAGAGAGAGAAAGAGAAAGAAAGAAAATTAAAAAGTAACTAGGTTGCTTTGGTAAGGTCCCACAACCCCTACTGAGTAGGCAAACTTGTTGCCCACAGAAGGAGGTGAAATGCAGGAGAAGATGATTTCTGTAAGGACTGGGGACATCCTAGGACTGAGCCTTTAAGGATAAGGAAGAGCTGGGGCCATAGCGCAGATGATGGCGTGCTTACCTAGCTTACAGTCAGCCCAGGAATCTGTAACCAGCAGGGCATAAAACTGGACATGGTGACCCATGCCTGTAATCCCAGTACTCTGGTGATGGTGGCAGGAAAATCAGAAATTCAAGGTCATCCTTGACTTAAGATCAAGGTCAGACTGGGATACATGAGACCCCTTCTCAAAAAAAAATAATAAAGAGTTGGAGATAGGGCTCTGGAGACTGAGGCAAAGCTGTGGACATGTGACCCACTCCTGCCATGGACCTCACTCTTCATCTAGCCAATCAGCATGGAGACCTGGGTGGACAGTGATGTGGCCTGGGCTGGGAACCTCCGTACTGGGGCTATCGTCAGTCGGGCCCATCTGCTTTATTGCACTGCCATGGATTTCATCTGACCAACATCACCTCTTCTGGACATTGGTGACTGCCTCCTACAGGACCCCTCATTCTGCCCTGTCCCTGATGCAACCAGTTCCTCCCCAAAGCTCACACAACCTCTGTCACCCTCTGCGCAGACCCCCGGGATGGCGGCTCCTGCCCCTGGGGGCCTGATGGAATATTCAAGAGGGCACAACAAAGGTTTCATAAAGTTTCCACAAACTCAGCCTTGAGGCAAGAGAAACGGCAATTCCCTTCTCAGACATTAGGGGGCGCTAGTTGGCTATGGGCCACTTTGAGCCTCAGTTTCCCATGAATCCCCACAGAGTAGGATTCTGGGTTAGGAAACTTCAAACTTGACCCTTTTGGCCACTACTACTTGGGGAAAACTTTCCCTCATCTTGGCCTCAGTCTCCCCGTTGTGACAATGTATCGCCAGGTGGGCTCAGGGATCTGAAGCCCCAGCTCACCCATGTAGTGCCGCACGAGGTCCTGCACCGACTCAAACTGGGCCCGTGTGGTGATGTAGAAGCCACCTGCGTCCAGCTTGCGGATCTTGTAATGCTTGACGTGGTCACCTCTGCTCTGGTCCCAGTCACGGATGGACAAGGAGTAAGCACCTGTGGGGAAGGTCGCTGGAACTCCTCTGCCTCAGGCTGGCTGGGAGCAGGAAGCGGCCCCAGTCCCAGGACCATCTCTCCAAACCCTTGATCTCAGAGATCTCGTCTTGGCTCTGACCCATGCACCACCCTGCCCACCCCGATGCTTGTTCCTCCCAGTGCCAGTGACATAAGATGCCACCCCCACCTTTGGTGGTCTCACTTTCCCGAATGAGAAAGGCTCCCTGGGGATTGCCTGGTGAGAGCAGCTGCCTCTCTGCGTCCTTCCTCCCGAGCTTTCCAAAGTACCACCTGTTAGAAGAGGCAGCGGACAGGAATCAGGTACATTCCCTTCAAAGCTAGCTCAGCCTCCTGGACAGTGATGCCAAGAGCCAAGCCTTGATGTCCTTACCTGAGAAATGGGCTCATCTACCTGCTGCACAGCCTGGGTGTGAGGATCACACAGAAGGGAAGGGGAAAATGCTTGGCCCATGGTAGTAAAGAGCAGGCTTCTCCACTCTATCTTTTGGGTGTTTCTTGAATTAAAATTGCTAGAACACAGTCACCAATGACCTTGTTGAGTGCCCTCGCTAGAGCACCCCACTAACTCATTCTACAAATGAGGAGCTTGAGGCTACCAAGGGAACTGAGCAAGACTGGCCAGTGAGTGTGCTCTTGGGAAATCCAGTTACCCACCCTTGTTCTCCCCTCCCCCTTCCCTGGTTCCAAATTCTTTACTCTGGTCTCTAGAAATAACCTCTCTTGCTTCTCTTTCCCTCTTTTTTTCTTTCATTCTTTCATTTACTTGCAGAGAGAGAGAGAGAAAAGAGAGAGAGAGAGCATGCCAGGGCTTCTTGCCACTGTAAAGGAACTGCAGATGCATGTACCACTTTGTACATCTGGTTTTATGTGGGTACTGGGGAATCAAACCCAGACTATCAGATTTTGCAAGCGAGCACCTTTAACTGCTAAACTATCTCTCCAGCCCTCTTCTTAAAAAAATATTTATTTGAGGAGAAAAGAGAGGAAAAAATGGGTGTTTCAAGGTCTCTTGCCACTGTAAATGTTCTCCAGATTCCACTTTGTGCATCTGGCTTTAAGTGGACAGTGGGGAACCAAACTCAAAGCTGGTAGGGTTTAACTGCTAAGCCATCTCTCCAGCTCTCTCTCGCTCTCTCTCGCTCTCTCTCTCTCTCTCTCTCTTCCCCCGAGGTAGGGTCTTTCTCTAGCCAAGGCTAACCTGGAACTCATTCACTATGTAATCCCAGGCTGGCCTCAAACTCACAGCAATTCTCCTACCTCTGCCTCTCAAGTGCTGGAAGTAAAGTTGTGCACCACCATGCCCAGCCACTTTATAGTTTTTTTTTTGTTTGTTTGTTTGTTTTTTTTTTTTTTGGTTTTTCGAGGTAGGGTCTTGCTCTAGTCCAGGCTGACCTGGAATCCACGATGTAGTCTCAGGGTGGCCTTGAACTCATGGCGATCCTCCTACCTCTGCCTCCTGAGTGCTGGGATTAAAGGTGTGCACCACCACGCCTGGCTGTCTTTATAGTTTTTTTAGGTTTTTTTTCCTCTTTTTTTTGGGGGGGGTACTTTATAGTTTTTAAAAAATATTTTATTTATTTATTTATTTATTCTCAGAAAGAAAAAAGAGAGAATGGGCATGCTAGGGCCTCTAGCTTCTGCTGCAAACAAACTCTAGACACATGCACTAGCTTGTGCCTCTGGTTTTACGTGGGTATTTGAGGAATCAAACACATGTCATTAGGCTTTGCAGGCAAGCGTCTTAACAGCTGAGCCATCTCTCCAGCCCCCCCCCCCCACTTTATAGTTTGTTTGTTTGGTTGGTTGATTTTTTGGTTTTTTTGAGGTAGGGTCTCACTCTGGCCCAGGCTGACCTGGAATTCACTATGTAGTCTCAGGGTGGCCTTGAACTCACGGCGATCTTCCTACCTCTGCCTCCCGAGTGCTGGGATTAAAGGCGTGCGCCACCACACCCGGCCACTTTATAGTTTTAAAGCCCCCATACTTGATATCCCAGAGAAGCCATGTGTATCCTGGCTGACCCAAGCTGTGGGACAAGCTATCTTTGAGCACCAACTTTGCCCTTTCTTAGCCAGGAGAACTTGGGTGAGACATTTATTTTCTCTGTGCCTCAGTTTCCTCACTTATAAACTAGAATAAGTTTCTAACTCTGTTAATATATAGGAAGTATTGAAGAGGTTTCAGAATCCAGTTCCTGAAGGATAGGTGTCACCTGCCACTCTCCTCCTCCTCCTCTTCCTCCTCCTCATCTTCTTCTCTTAGCCCTACAGTAACCTTACGAAATTATAGATAAGGGGGCACAGTGGAACAAGGACTTGGAGTTTAGACATTGGGGTCCTCTCCATAGGGCTAGCCTTGCCCCAACCCCACTCACTCTTCAGCCTGGATGGAGTCCACTGGGGCCACATAGTTGCTGGGAACATAGCCAGTGTGTCCAGAGCTGAGGGACCGAGCTTCCCACCAGTCGCCTTCCCTGTGGGCACAGAACATGGAGGTGGTCAGCAACACTCGGAATCCAGGCAGGACCACGCAGATAGTCAGCTAGACTGATCCTGGCAACCTTCCTCTGGAACTCTCCCTCCCCACTCCCAGCCCCTGCAACTGCCCATCACAGCTTTACACTGAAAAGGTATGTTTCAGGACCCATGAGCCTGCTAGCCTCATCCTCTCGCTCATAGGCTGAGCTGGGCTTTGAGGATACAGAGCACAACTGACTAGATTACTTCCCCTACTGAAAACTCCCCACCATGGTATGAAAAGCCTATAGAAGATGGGCTGGAGAGAAAGCTCAGCAGTTAAGGCACTTGCCTGCAAAGCCTAATGACCTGAGTTTGATTCCCCAGTAATCATGTAAAGCCAGATGCACAAAGTGATGCATGCATTTGGAGTCCATTTGCAACACCCAAAGGCCCTGGCATGTCCATTCTTTCTCTATCTCCCTATCTTCTTCTGCTTGCAAATAAATAAATAATATAGGGCTGGAGAGATGGCTCAGCGGTTAAGGCACTTGCCTCTAGTGCCTAAGGCCCTGGGTTCAATTCCCCAGTACCCACAAAAGCCATACCCACAAGGTGGTGGCCCTGGTTCTCTCTCTCTCTCTCTCCCTCTCTCTCTCTCTCTCTCTCTCTCTCTCTCTCTCTCTCTCTCTCTGCTTGAAATGAATAAATAAAATACTTAAAAAATAATAATAATATATGCATTTTTAAAAAAGCCTATAGATTCTGCCCCACCTCCCTGCCAGCTTATATTCTTTCAATTCTACATCCCATCCCCCCTCCCACGCACCTAGTTTTCAGAGCTGGGTATCAAACCCACTTGCTTTACCGCTGAGTCACACTCCCAGCCCCCTACCTCATTCTTTATGACCTACCTGCAAGAATATATCTGGTGCTTTCTAGAAATCGTCACTTATTCTCATCTTTTCCTTTCTCTTTTCTCACCTCTTCTTTACTGTAAGCTCATTTTTCTAGTGTCAGCTTAAAAAGTCTCCTCCAGGAAGCCTACCCAGATCACCACTACCATGGGGACTAAGTTTAGTGTTGAGCCTGTATCCAGAGGTCCTTGTCTCTCCTCGCCCTACATAGCAGCAGCCACCAGGGTGTCCTCCCTGTTTGTAGTGCACTGAGCTCAGCCCTCATCTAGGATTTAAAAATCCTTTATTATTATTTACTTGTTTGTTTTTCAAGGTAGATCTCGCTGTAGCCCAGGTTCACATGGAACTCACTCTGTAGTCCTAGGCTGGCCTCGAACTCCCAGATTCTCCTACCTCTTCATTTATTTCTTTATATTTATTCACATGTGTGCTTACACACACACACACACACACACACACACACACACACACACACACACCAGAGTTTCTTGCTATTGCAAACGAACACCACAAATGCACCACTTTTTGTGTAGAGGGACCTGGGGAACTGAATCTAGGTTGGCAGGCTTTGCAAACAAGCCCCTTTAACCACCGAACACTTTCCCCAGGCCCCATCACCCAGGTTTTTGTTATTGCCATGCATTTGTGGGTCTAAACCAAGCTAGAGCTTTTTTCTGAGAACCAGGATCAGAGTCCTGTCCCCTCTGGTTCTTGTTCCCAACCCAGGCCATGCCCTGAGCTAGGTGCTCTGGTCACTTACGTATTGTTCAGGATGTGGAACTTCTCGCCCTTGCGGAAGGTAAGGTCATCCTCTGTCCGAGCCTCGTGGTCATACAGGGCAATGAATAGGGTCACCCCAGGCCCTGCAGAGTCACGGCTGCTCAGTGGAGTAGGGCACAGAACGGGGCACCAACGGGGTTATACTCCCAGATTTCAGCTCCCCTCCCCATGCCACACAGTGCTTTGCTTCCCCAAGGCCAGTGAATCTCTGCTTCAGGCTTTGCAACTTGGCCCCTATGGGTCTAGGGCACATAGCTTCATGCTTTTCTCACCCTGGGGAGCCCCCCCCCCACAAGTTGCCCATTCTTTCTCTTCCTCTCCAAAAAGACTTCTCACATAAGAAGTAACACCCAAGAGGCCAGAGGTTTGCTTGTTTTGGGACAAGGTCTCACTATGTCCCCCAGGCTGGCCTGAACCTCCTGTCTTGACCACTATACCTGACATCTGTCATCAGGGTTCCCCAAGAAGCTTCTGGGTTTTTATTTTTGTTTGTTTGTTTGTTTTAGGGGGCAGGGTCTCTAGCCCAGGCTGACCTGGAACTTACTATATAGCCCAGGCTGGCCTCAAACTCATGGTGATCCTCCTACCTCAGCCTCCTCTGGAGCTAGGATTAAAGGAGTGTGCCACGACACTCAGGCTTCTAAGGACAAGTCTGCACCTCCTTTTCCCTCAGTTTTTCCAGGACCAGCAGCACTTCCCTCTGGTCCTGGGGACCCACCTGAGACGCCCTTGATGTTGCCACTGTCAAGGAAGGCAGGGCTAGTGGGTTGAGGGGTGAAGGGCACCGACCGGGCCTGGGTGGGGTCAGGGTAATAGCATTCTTCAGCCCTGTGGCTCTTGAAATCTCCTTCCAGGCCCACATCCTCCTTGGGTGCTGGCTCCGACTTCTTGCAGAACACGCAGCCCATTCCAGGTACCCTGCTGCAAAATAGGGGCATCCCTCACTCAAGGGCTCCTGGCAGGTGTGCCACCTTAGGCACACAGGCATCTGCCTGGACACATACACAACCACAGAGCTTCCACCCTATGGCCCAGACTGGGGTCCTCTCCTCTCAAGCAAGGGATAAAGATAGTGCCTCAGGGCCACCACCAGGTCTCCCAGCTTCCTTGCGTGATTGGAGAGAGCCCATAATGCTTCAGTGCTTGTCTTCCTTCTGTTCAAATCAACATCAACTTGGGTGGTTTTATTTCTGTTTTTTTATTTGTTTATTTTGTCTTTTTATTTTTATTTTTGCGCGTGTGTGTGTGTGCACGCGTGTGCGTGCGTGTGTGAGTGATGAGTGGTATATGCACATGTGTGCACAGGTGTGTGCCCCACGTATGTGCTTCTGCCAGAGGACATCAGGTGTCTGTCCTCTCAATGCTCATCTGAGTATTTCCTTGAGACAGGGTCTTTCCATCAACCTAGAGCTGTTGCTTGTCAGTGAGTCCAAGTGGTTCTCTGGTTTCTGCCCTCTCCCCCCACCTCCCCCACCCCCACTCCTGCAGACTGAGGCTACTGATGTACATGGCCACACCCAGCGTCCCCCTACCACCCTGGGGTAGGGTCTCACTCTAGTCCAGGCACTCCTCCTACCTCTGGCCCAAGTGGAGTGCTGCGATTAAAGGCGTGTGCCACCATGACCAGACACAGCCAACTTTTCACATGGTCTCTGGGAGCAGAACTTGTTAGTCTCAGGGCCCTGGTGCTTAAATGGATAGCACTCTTAACCACTGAGCATTTTCCCACCCCACTCCTCTGTTTGGTTTTTGAGACGGGGGCTCATGGATCCCTGGCTGGCCTCGAACTGACTATGTAGTAAAAGATGACCTTCAACTCCTTCTGCCTCCTAAGGGTTTATGTATTTTTATTTATTTATTTGCAAACAGAGAGATACAGAAAATGGATGCATCAGGGCCTTTAGCAAAACAACTCCAAATGCATGCTCCACTTTGTGCATCTGACTTACATAGTGCTGGGGAATTGAATCCAGGTCATTAGGCTTTGCAAGCAATCTCCTTAACCACTGAACCATCTCTCCAGCCCGGGTTTATGTATTTTTGACTTCTATTGCTTTGCTGTGCGGGTCCTGTGACTCCCTCAGGGTGCCTGTGCCTACGTGTCTCTAAGTGTGTTTGCAGGAGCACAGCTCTTGGGGAATGTCTGCGTGCATGGAAGTATGTGTTTAAAAATGTCTGCACACGTGTTTGGCTCTGCATACCTGTCTGTCTGAGTGCATGTGTGCATGTTTTTGTGTGCATGCGTGTCTGTACGCGCAGGGTCTCTGTGCATCTGTGTGCTGCACGCCAATGCGGCTGTACATTGTGTGGAGAGCTGTGTGCCTGCACCTGGACGTTCCCTGCGGAGAGGGATCAAGGCCATTTCCTGTCATGGGTCCAGCCTCCAGCCTCTCAAACTGCCTCATTCTGGCTCCCCCATCCGTTACCTAGCAACAGGGCCCTTGTAGGAGGATGGGGCTGTGAGGCTCAGGAAGGCCACCTCCACCCAGTTTCCTGACCCCCACCCCACTCACCACACACACAGGCCCTTCCTCTTGGGTCACTGGGGCTGCCTCATGGTCCTCAAGAGGGCGGGAGACCTGAGGGAGAGACAGAGGGACACGGAGAGGAAGGCCGTGCCAATGTTCCTGCCAGCCAGCTGTCCAGCTCCTGCCCTCGTCAGGAAGCCAGAAGGCCTGAGCTCTGCCCAGCATGACTTCTGCCTTCGTTCTCCTCCCACTACCCCTGGCACACTTACACATCCATCCTCACATAGGACACACCACCCACACCGACTTTCTCACGCTTATCCCCACCTGACACACACACACAGCTCTGAATTCCACCCAAACTCTGCGTGCAGTAAGCATGTAAGCCCATATACACATACATGTATACACTTAGGAGCCTGAACATCTTGCTGCCTGGCAGGCTAGCAGACTTAGACTCATTTTTCTTTTGTCGGGGGTGGGATGGGGTGGGGGGGCACTCAAGGTAGGGGCTCACTGTAGCCCAGGCTGACCTGGAATTCACTATGTAGTATCAGGCTGGGTTCGAACTCACAGCGATCCTCCTACCTCTACCTCCACAGTGCTGGGATTAAAGGCCTGTGCCACCACGCCTCATCCTTTTTTAAAAAGCTATTTTTAGCCGGGTGTGGTGGACGTCTTTAGTCCCTTTAGGCAGAGGTAGGAGGATCACCGTGAGTTCAAGGCCACCCTGAGACTACAGAGTGAATTACAGGTCAGCCTGGGCTAGAGCGAGACCCTACCTCGAAACAAAACAAGAAAAAAAAGATATTTTTATTTGGGTTGGAGAGATGGCTCCGTGATTAAGGCACTTGCAAGCAGGGGAGAGAGAGAGAGAGAGAGAGAGAGAGAGAGATGGCCAAGGCATTTTGCTATTATAGATGAACTCCAGACACTTTTGACACTTTGTGCCCCTGGCAGTCAAGCTTTGCAAGTAAGTGTCTTTTTTTAAAGTTTTTTAAAAAATATTTTATTTATTTATTTGAGAATGAGAGAGAGAGAGAGAGAGAAAGAGGCAGAGAGAGAGAAAGAATGGGCACGCCAGGGCCTCCAGCCGCTGCAAACTCCAGACACATGTGCATCTGGCTATATGTGGGTCCTGGGGAATCGAACTCTGGCCCTTCTGCTTTACAGGCAAATGCATTAACTGCTAAGCCATCTCTTCAACCTGGAAGTAGGTGCCTTTAACTGCTTAGCCATCCCCCTAGTCTCTAGACTCATCTTTCTAACTAGAACTTTTTAAAGATAGATTCTCATGTATCCCTGGCTTTGAACTCACTGTGTAGCTGAGGATGCCCTTGAACTTCTGATCCTCCTGCCTCTCCTTTCTGAGTGTTGAGCATGGAACCCAAGGCTTCATGCATGCTAGGCAAGCACTCAACCAATGGAGCAACATCCTCCAACCTAATTGAATTTTTTTTCTTTTTCAATTAAAAAAAAGTTTTATTTTTTTATTTTTTGGTTTTTCGAGGTAGGGTCTCGCTCTAGCCCAGGCTGACCTGGAATTCACTATGTAGTCTCAGGGTGGCCTTGAACTCACAGCAATCCTCCTGCCTCTGCTTCCGAGTGCTGGGATTAAAGGCGTGTGCCACCACGCCCGGCTAAAAAAATGTTTTAAAAATATTTTTTAAATTTATTTACAAGCAGAGAGAGACAGACAGAGAGAGAGAGAGAGAGAGAGAGAGAGAGAGAGAGAAAGGGCACACCAGGGCCTCTATCTGCTGCAAATGAACTCCAGATTCTGGCTTTATGTGGGTGCTGGGGAATTGAACTCAGGCCATTAGCACTTTGTAAGCAAGTGCCTTAACTGCTGAGCCATTTCTCCAGCCTCAACCACTTTTTTTGAGGTAGGGTCTCTAGCCCAGGCTGACTTAGAACTTACTCTGTACTCTGTAGTCCCAAAATGGCTTTGAACTCACCGTAATCCTCCTACCTCAGCCTCCCAAGTGCTGGGACTGAAAGGCATGGTCCACTATACCTGGATTTTTCAATTATTTTTTAAAGACCTTTATTTCTTTTTCATTATTTGTTTGTTTGGTTTGGGTTTTTGGTTTGGGTTTTTCAAGGTAGGATCTCACTCTAACCCAGGCTGACCTGGAATTCACTGTGTAGTCTCAGGGTTGCCTTACAGTGATCTTCCTACTCCTGCCTCTTGAGTGCTGTATCAAAGGCATATGCCACCACTCCAGGCTCTAATTGGATCTCCGTTAAAAAAAATTATTTTTTGTAAGCAGAGAGAGAGAGATACAAAGAGTGAGTCTGAGCATGCGAGGGCTTCTAGCCGCTGCAAACAAACTCCAGATGCATGCGCCACCTTGTGCATCTGGATCTACATGGGCACTGGGGAACTGAACTTGTGTCGTTAGGTTTTGCAGACAAACGCCTTAACTGCTGAGCCATCTCTCCAGGCCTCTAATTGGATCTCTTTCAGGTCACACTTAGCTTACTCATAGGCCCCCAGTCACTGTCTCCTAAAAATGAGCCTTCCTCTGTCACTCCACCTTGCTTCTGACCTGGACTGTACAACCTTCCCCCTCTGTCCCCCAGCAAACCCAGGCTCACCTCTAATGCCAGAATAAAAGTTGTCACCTGCCACCAAAGCTGTCCTATCCTAACCCACATGAGCAAGAGGCCCAGGTCAGAAGCTGGGGCTCCCATAGAAGCTCCCAAACAAGACAGACCTTCCCGCCTTCCCAGCAGTAGCATCCTCGGAGCCACTCCAGGGCAAAGGTTATTGAGCCAGGGGTCCTCACTCCACCTCACCCTCCCCACCCTGCCCCCAAACTCTGCCATTGCAACACCCAGAGAGGAACTGCCAGGGGAAAAGGCTGGTTTCCTAAGATGTGAGGAGAGTTGTAGGTGGGGCCAGCCCAGTGACTCCTCCAAGTCCCCTGCCTGCCTGCGGGCTCTGAAGAGATGCTTTCCTCTCTCAGCTCCCCACCCAGTTCCCCTCTGGACA
>PVHP010001089.1:96204-115807 GCA_004024765.1 Zapus hudsonius
TTTCACTGAGATCATTGCCTCCCTCAAGGGAACCAGTGTGTCTGAAGGGCTTCAGGAAGTCAGACTGGCTGTGAGAGTGGAGGGTGGGGGGTTGGGGGAGGGATAAAGGGAGAGAGAAAGTTCCCTTCTGAAAAGCTGAAGAGGTTTCAGGGAAGAGAAGAGAAATGAGCTAATGTGAAAGCAAGGGTTATGGGTGAGAATGAAGGTCTTCTCACAGGAAGAAAGACGTCGACCTCAGACCATGCACCGAGGTACCCTGGCCTCTGAGCACATTCTCACAATAAGCATTTTCTCCCACAACATGTCACTTAGATAAATGTCAAGTTCATCTCTGCTGATTTCCTGACACATACATCTGCAAATGTTATCACACCTAGGCATACCAACCTCCAGCCTTCATCCATTGTACAAGTGCGTGCATGCACATACATAGCCTTGTACAAACCAGCAAGCATAGGAGCTGGAGAGATGGCTCAGCAGTAGAGGCGCTTGCCTACAAAGCTTAAGGACTCGGGTTTGATTCCCCAGTACTCATGTAAAGCCATATGCACAAGGTGGCACATGCGTGTAGCATTTGTAGTGGCTAGAGACCCTGACATGCCCATTCACACACACTCTCTCTCTCTCTCTCTCTCTCTGTCTCATAAATAAATAAATAAAATATTTTAAATACTAGCAAATATAGAATTATAGCCCTTAGTGAGTGACTGCCCCTGCACTGAGCACTTCCCTGTACATTTCACCCTCACTACAGCCCCATTTTTAAGTATGTTGTTATGGAGAAAATAAGGGAGGCCCAGAGAGGATTAGAAACTTGCTGAAAGTCACACACATGATGATTCCTGGCGTTTGGACCCAGAATCTGAACTCGTGGTCACCTCCCTCCTTTGCCTGTCACCTATAGGGACTGTTACAGCCATTCCTGAGGGTATGCACAAATGTAGGACATGGGGATATACATAGTGCGCCCTTGAGAGCATCTGTAAGCCCCAAGGCAGGGTAGGGCCATACTGAATGTGATCATGCTCAGCAGAGAAGAAGATGGGAAAGACAAAGATACAGAGAGACGAAGAGAAAGAGGCTAAGGAAGTCAGAAGGTGTAAGGCTAGAGGGAGCTGGACGTGGTGGTGCACACCTTCAATCCCAGAACTCAGGAGGCTGAGAGTGAGTTTGAGGCCACCCTAGTGCTGCAAAGAGATTTCCAGGTCAGCCTGGGCTAAAGTGAGACCTCCATCTGGGGGTGTGGGGAAAGATGGAGGGACAGAAAGAAGAAATAAAGACACAGTCTGGTGCACTAGCAAACCAACTCAGAAAAACAAAGCAAAACCGAGCCCTGATTTGTAGCATTTACTGATTTCTGTGGTGTAAATTTTCCCATCATGGCTGATTTAAAGGCACCAAGTAACCCCTGAAAGCTTAGCTGGGAAGTGAGGCAGAGAATCAGCATGCCTGAGCCAGGACATCACCTCTGAAAAGAACCTGAGAGACAGAGAGGTAAGGCGCTTCAGAAGCCAGGGATCCTGGTGCACTCCTATAATTCCAGCATTTGGGAAGATCAAATCAGTTCCATATGAGGTCTTGTCTAAAAAAAAACAAGGGCTGGGGGCTTGAGAGATGATGCTTGCAAAGCCTAACAGCCCAATTTTGACTTCCCAGTATCCACATAAAGCCAGATGCACAAAGTGGCATATGCATCTGGAGTTCCTTTATAGTGGCAGGAGGCGCTGGCATGGCCATCCTCTCTCTCTGTTTGTCTCTGTTCTCTCGTCTCTCTTTGCTTGCAAATAATAAAACAACCTCCAAAATCAAGGGTTGGGGATGCAGTCCAAAGATAGAGTAGCATGTTTGATCCTCAGCAACACACACACACACACACACACACACACACACACACACACACACACAGAGGGGTAAGAATGCATCTCAGTGGTAGAAGGCTTGCCTAACATGCCTGAGGCCCAACACAGGGCAGGGGAGGGGAGAGAAGAGCAATAGAAACAGAGAGAATAAGAGAAAGACATAGATGAAGAAGACAGAGACAGTGAGAGAACCAAAGAGACCAAGAGAAGAAAGGAGAAAGGAGCAGGTCAGGTCTTCTCTGGCCAGGCGTCTGCATGAAAATGCCCCCCAGGACTCTTCACCCTCCCCTTGTTCTTATGCCAACCACCTGCCGCCAACTCGGTAGGGAATCACTGGACTTCCTGGAAATCTGGGTGGCTGTAATTATTAGTAAAAATGTACTAATTTATTAAACATAGTGGCTGGCATCTTGCCAAGCAATTCCTATGCATGCTTGTCACTTGGTGACCTTATATGAAGTGGGTTTTATTTTTAACTTGTATTCTACAGTTTGGGAAACAGAGGCATGGAGATGTTCAATAACTTGCCTAAATTTGTGTTATGAGTAAGGGAAGCAAAAACACAATGCTGGGCTGGAGAGATGGCTCAGCAGTGAAGGCGCTTGCCTGCAAAACCTAACAACCTGGGTTTGATTCCCCAGCATCCACATAAAGCCAGATGAAAAAAGTGGCACATACATCTGGAGTTCATTTGCAGTGTCAAGAGGCCCTGGTGTGTCCATTCTCTCTCTCCTTGCAAATAAATAAATAAATAACATTGCATCCTAGTTATATCACAGAAAGAAAGCAATCTACCCTGTTTCTCCTTTGGAGATGGTGAACTTAACTTCCTGTTATTATCAAAAAAGGAGTAGCTCAGGGCTGGAGAGATGGCTCAGTGGTTAAAGTTGCGTGCAAACCCTGATGGCTCAGGTTTGATTCCCCAGTACCTATGTAAAGCCAGATGCACAAAGTTGCACATGCATCTGGAGTTCACTTACAGGCATAAGGCCCTGGCGTGCCCATTGTCTCTTTCTGTCTCTCTCTGCTTCTTTTTTTCCATCTCAAATAAATAAATTATGTTTAAAAAAAGGAGTAACTGAAAGATTGACCACTGGCATTCTGGACAACTTAGGGACTTGAGTCTGTTTATAAATATGGGGTTTTATTTTGTTGCTGGGGCTTGGACCCAGGGCTTGATACACACTAAGCACACATTCAATCACTAAGCTGCACCCCAACCTTGAATATGTCTCTTGAACTTGGGGTTGATAGAAATCAATTCCCAGAGCCCTATCAGGATCAAAATCAGGGCCAGGTGTGGTGATGCATGCCTTTAATCTCCGTACTTAGGAGGCAGAAACTCACTCTCTAGTTCCAGGCTGGCCTCGAACTCATAGCAACCCTCCTACTTCTGCCTCACAGAGTGCTGGGATTAAAGTCACACACCACCACGCCTGGCTGCCTTCTTTGCTTATCTTAAGGTCTGTAATATTCTATAATAAATCTTTCTAAACTTCAAGTTAAAAAAATCAAAAGCAGGTTATGAGTATCAGAGCTGAGGTCCAACTTTGGACCTCAATGCCATAGTACCTTCTCACTTCAACATCTGCCCCTGTATGACTCTTCTTCCCTCCCTCCCTTCCTCCAGAGTATACAAAGTCTCTCCACATAGCCCAGGCCGCCCTTGAACTTGTGATCCCTCCAGAGTGCTGGGATGACATGCCCAGCCTCCAGCTCTGCTCTCCAGCAGCTCTGGGGCCTTGGATGAATGACAAGACGTCTAAGCATCCGTTTTCTCGCCGGCACCTTCTGTGCACAGCAGCTGTGAGAGCTTCATGAGACAAGGCTCCTGTTCAGGGTACAGTGGCCAAATGAGGCTGAAAGGCACAGCAGCAGAGCTGCATGGCCCTAGGGGCACTCAGACCACCTGCCTCTTGCATGAACCAGGAAAGTGACTTGCCTGAGGTCACGCAGGCAGGCTGGAGATTTAAAGCCAGGCCTATCAAATCCGGTCCAGAATTCTGTTCCTGGCATTGTGCTTGGTTCTCCAAGGCCTGAGCAGGATCACGCTGTCATTGACTGCTGAATGTCATTCCTCCTACCTAGCTGCCAGTCTTGTGGCAGCTGAACACCCAGCAGGGAACCTGCCTTCCACTCACTCACACTTGTTCCTGGACACAGGAGCCCCAGGTCCCTCCTCCTTTCTCAAGGGCCACATTTCCCAAAGCCATGCCAAGACTTTGATGTAGACACAAGATGCCTGCCCTCCCCAATTCCTGCCAATCTCGAGAAAGAGATTCAAATTCTCCCCATGCCTTCCAACCAGCCTGAGACACCCCCAAATGTGTTCATCTCTGAGCTGCAGTTCCTCTGCCTGGGAAACAGGAATACAGATCTCTCCCTGGTGGGTTACTCCTCAGCGGCAGCTGTTGTCGGGCCCTGTCATACAATAGGTGCCCAGTGAATTCTCACTTCCTTTCCGGTCTTTGAGGAAGCCCTGCTGAGGCAGTGGGAGGTGGGCAGAGATGCAGGGCTGGGCAGGGCCGAGAAGAAAGAGAAGTTCCCAGATGAGGGAGGTATGAGGGCCCAGCAGGCCCAGCAAACCCCAGGGGATTTCACCAAAAGGGAACTGGGACTTTGGGTAGCCACAGGAAACCACTATCCTGCAAGAGTTCCGGCTTCTCGGCTTCTCCTCAGCACTCTGGGCAGGGACAGGCCTGGCAGGGGGCTAATGTAAGGTGTGTGGGCACTGCCATCACTCTCCAGTCTCTGAGTCCTGCCTGAGGGCTTCCCGCCTTGCCCACAGTCCTCTCACTGAGCCCCATTTCCCTCCCCACAGCCCCCACTTCTCAACTAGACCAACCCTGCAGCCCAAGGGTAGACACGTGCCCATCAGACTACCAACTCCTGCTGAGTCCAGATGCTGCCATGTGAGTACACACACACATCCAAGGCCAGCTCTACGTGGTCCTGAGCCGGTCAACTGAGTGCTGTCCTCTTGTTATGGGTAAAAGTGACAGGCAGTTGCACCTGTCACTGAAAACCTACCCACCAGCCTCTAAAATAGGGGTCTTTAGGTCCACTTGGGCAGTGACTTGAGTTTTCAGCCATGAGTGGGAGCTGAGGGGCTAGGAGTCTAGTGTCCACAGAGGCGAGAGGAAGCAGGGGCCATCCTGCCCTCTCACAGTGGGCCAGCCCCATGTGCCTGCCTCCTTCTTCAGCTTTGAGGTCCCCAGGCCAGCCAGACAAGGTCTGGCCATTTCCTTTGACACATCAGCCCCAGAAGGCTGCAGAGAACACCCCGAACACCTACATATAAGCTCCCACGCTCAAGCTCATTTAATCGAAGCGCAAAGCACACTCAGGAACATTCTCAGCCTCACAGCTGGGCGGGAGGGAGGGGAGCCACACAGCCTGGAATCCTGCCTTCTCTTCCCCTCCCCCACTCCCTCTCTGAGGGCCATGTAAACTTGGCCAGGAAAGAGGTAGGAACTCAGGCCTTGGCCTGGCTATCTCCACCATATCAAGATGTTCTGGACTTCCAGTCCCTGCTGCTGGCTCTGGCACAGTCCTTGACTCCCAAACCTCTACCTTCCTGGCTGTGAAGTGGGAACAGAGCTCTATGGCTCTCCCACCCCCACCACAGATGGAAGGATGCCCACAGTCTCAAGGTTCCAGACAGACTGTGTGCCTGAGAGCTGGCCAACTGGGTGTGGCATGAGGGAAATTAGGGGACAGATGTGAGCCTTGCTGATACACTCCACAGATCCGCAGACTTTTATTTATGAGATTCCAAAGTGTGCTGCTGGTCCCTGTGAGATGCAGGCTTCCTGGTTCTCTCTCTCTTTTTTTTTAAATATTTTATTTATTCATTTTCAAGGAGAGAGAGAGAGAGAGAGAGAGAGAATGCACCAGGGCCACCACCTTGTGAGTCTGGCTTATGTGGGTACTGGGGAATTGAACCCGGGGCCTTAGGCACTGGAGGCAAGTGCCTTAACCTCTGAGCCATCTCTCCAGCCCTGGTCCTCTGTTTTGAGAAGATGAAGCAAAGCTTACTGGAAGGAGAATGGGTAGTAATAACCCTTACCTCCTTTAGCAAAATGTTTATTATTATTATTATTATTATTATTGTTTGAGACAAGGTCTTCCTATGTAATCCTGGCTGGTCTGATACTGGCTTTAAACCGGGTGTGGTGGTGCACACCTTTAATCCCAGCCCTCGGGAGGCAGAGGTAGGAGGATCGCTGTGAGTTCAAGGCCACCCTGAGACTCCATAGTGAATTCCAGGTCAACCTGGACTACAGCGAGATCCTACCTCGAAGAACCAAAAAAAAAAAAAGTATGATATTGGCTTTATAACTCAGCCTCAAAATGGTGGCAATCCTCCTGCCTCAGGTTCCTGAGTGCTTGGATTGCAGACATGTGGTAATATGCCTGGATTTAGCACAACTGTTTTCTGCCTGTAATTTGCATAGGGTAGGGCTTTTTGCCCAAAATTCCAATGAGGGAAACCGAGATGCACACTAAGTCTCCTGACTTGTCTGCAACCACAGGGCAATTGTCCCAGCCTTGCTAACCAGCAGAAGGTTTCTGAGCCTTCAAATCCCCCAAGAATGGGGCAGATGCTCTCACTCCTGACAGAGGACCCAAAATGGGGATGAAGGCGAGGACCAAAGGTGGCTGCCAGCCTGGAGCCCGCAAAGGCCTGGCCTCACTGCCCTCGCTGCCATGGAGACAGCCCCTGCGGGCATCCGCGGTCAAAAGCAGGATTTCCCAAGGGGCTGCCAGAGATTCCCGGATTGGGGGGGTGGCGGGGAGGATCGTCCTGAGTCGAGCGAGGACATCTCCAGGAAACAGGGACACCCCCCCCCCTCCTGCGCCTGGAAGGAATCTCCATGGCGCCCAGACCCGCCTGCCAAAGAGGGTGGGAGACATGGGGTTTGCAGTCTCCTCCTTGGTCCGGACCGCCTCACCCTGACCTTGGGACTCACCCAGCATCCTGCATCCTCCAGAAATCGTTCTCCTTGACCTCTTCCAGCACCTGGTCCTGCCAGCGTCCCCACCCAGATCCCTCTCCCAGAGGCCTCAGCTCTTCCCCATTATTAGTTAGTTAGTTAGTTAGTTAGTTAGTTAGTTAGTTAGTGGTAGGGTCTTACTCTAGTCCAGACTGACCTGACCTGACCTGACACCCACTTGTCATTCCAGGCTGGTCTCGAACTCACAGCAATCCTCCTACCTTGGCCTCCTGCATGCGAGTGCCACCATGTCTGGCCACCAATATTGTTTTTCTTCTCAGGATCCCCTAAATCTCCCCCCATATCCCTTTAGGAAGTCCCTCAGTCCCTTCCCAGACTATCTTATCCTTCCCAAATTCTGTCAACCGCTCTACAGGTTTTTCCCCCTCACCTCTTCCCCCCCCCCCACTTTGTTTGGTGGTGATGGGGGGCTTTTCCCACAGTCCTCCACTCTTTACCCAGGCTTCATCAGTCTTACTCTCTTTTCTTCCTAGTTTTACCCCTTAAGTACTTAAAATTGGGGGGTCCCCATGTTGTCAACTTAGTTGTCACGTTCAGGCTCAGTTCAAGTCCCTCCTCTCCAGTGGGGGTGGGGCGGGGCACCACCTGCCCTGCCTACCCTCCTCCCCACCCACCCACCCCACTAGATGCACTCGCCTACCTGGATCCAGTGGAGCCCACTGCTGATGACCCGACCCGACCTGGGGAGAGCCAGACCTGGAGGAGTGCCTATGTGGGGTGGAAGTGGGGTGCTGCCCGCCTCTGCCCCCCTCCCCCCCTCCGATCATGGAGGAGGAAGCCACCTCGGACTTCTCTTATTGCGGTGGCGACAGCTTGGGCGGCGGTGGAGAGATGTCACAGTCACGCCCAAGCCCCAAGCCAGATGCCCCAATTGTGGAGGGGCCCCCAGTTCTCAGGCCCATCATTCCTCACTTCACGCCTTCTTGGGGTTACGGAAGGTGGGTGAGAATGGGTTCTCAAAGCCCTCCACAGAGACTTGAATTCCCCCCCCCCCCAAGCCGTGCCTCCATTCCTAGAGGCACCTGCTTCGGAGTGGCGGTGCAGAGGGTCCCCTCCCATCACTGAGCCTCCCAGCCCATGGCCTTTTTCGGCAGGGAAAGAGGAAAGCCAGGTCAGGATGCATTTTCCCCATATTTGCAGTCAATTAACCTCAGCCTGATGCCACCAGAGCCATGGTGGACTCTGTCACCTATCCTTAGGAGCTGTGCACCGAGGAGGACACAAGGCTATGGGGCTGGGGAGGAGGGGAAGACCTTGCTTTGGGGGAGGGTCTTTTAGAGGAACGAGCCTGCCCACCAGGCTCCAACCACACGCCCACGTTTTAGAGAAACTTTCTACTGTCCTTTGTCACAGTTTCTTATTGGGATCCCTGCTGCCTCCCTCAGTTTGAGGGTCCCCCCACCAAGAGCCAGGGAACCCCCCAATCTGGAGAGGGAGAGATGTATGGAAGAGGGTAAAGTGATGAAGACGTTTGTGGGAGGCAGGGAGGGTATGCAATCAGAAGGGGGCTGTTGATTGTAGTGAGCGACATGATGACATCACACTGGAACACACATGCGTCTAGACAGGTGTATTCCTGTGCAGGACAGGGAGGGCATGTGTGTGGGTAGAGACTTCATTGTTCCTCTTAGGAAACAGAGGGGTGGGGAGGCAGATAGGGGAGCCAGCGGAGGTTCCAGGAGGTCTTTCAGAAGACTGTCTTCCCCCTGCCTGGGCAGTTTTACCTCTACCATCAAGCACCCTCTAAATGACCATTAGAGCCTGGCATGGTGGCGCACGCCTTTAATCCCAGCACTTGGGAGGCAGAGGTAGGATGATTGCTGTGAGTTCAAGGCCACCCTGAGACTACAGAGTGAATTCCAGGTCAGCCTGGGCTAGAGCGAGACCCTACCTTGAAAAAAAAAAAAAAGGCCATTAGTCAAATAACAAACAAATGCTTCTCATGGCCTGCTAGGTGCCAGTCTTAGGAACACTAAGACAAAAGAGACTGCTGGCACCGGGTGCAGAGCCCAGCTGCTAGAGGCAGGAGGATCTCTTGAGCCCTAGGGGTTGAAGGTCAGAATGAGCACAGCCAGGGGAGGAGAACTGGTCCCTGCTCTAGAGGGGACGGAAATCCTCTAACCTCTCAGGTTTGTGCTGTCATTCTTGCAAGTGTGGCTCCTGGGTATCTCTCGGAGGGCCTTCCCTGATGGAGCAGCTCCTGCCTGGTGAACCATTGTCTTCAGGGGGTGGGCATGAGAGGTGTTTTCTTCAGAGTCAAGGACTGGATCTGGCTCTCGTCCAAGCTTCCGGCGCCCATGCAGGGCACAGACTAGCAGACCCTCTGGCCTAGGAAGACAGACACCAATCACCCAAGGAGCAAAGGCATCAAGTGGTAAACGAATGAAAGGCCAGTGAGGAAAAAAAGTAATTGAAGGTAAGAATGAATGAAGAGGGCTAGAGATGGTTCAGTGTTTAAAGGCACTTGCTTGCAAAGCCTAACAGCTGGGGTTTGATTCCCCAGTACACGTGTAAAGCCAGATGCATAAAGTGGTTCATGCATCTGGAGTTTGTTTACAGTGGCTAGAGGCCTCTCTCTCTCTCTCTCTCTCTCTCTCTCTCTCTCTCTCTCTCTCTCTCTCCTCTCTGTCTCTTTCTGCTTGCAGATGTTTGCAGTGGCTAGAGGCCCTGGTGCGCCCATTCTCTCCCTCCCTCTCCCTCTCTCTCTCCCTCTCCCTCTCTCTCTCTCTCTCTCTCTCTCTCTCTCTCTCTCTCTCTCTCTCTCTCTCTTCTTTCTTTCTCTCTGCTTGCAGATAAAATAAAATATTTTTAAAAAAGAAATTTAAGCACTAAAGACTTGAATAATTAAATGGATGGAAGAACATAGAGGTGGAGCAAGGGAATCAGGAGCTTCAGCTATGTACCAAGTTCAAACTCAGGCTGGGCTACAACACCAAAAAAAAAAAAAAACAAAACATGTTGGATCTGGGGTTTGGCTCGGTGATAGAGTGTTTACCAAGCACAAGACCCAATGTTCAATCCTCAGCACTAATTTTATATATATATATATATATATATATATATATATATATATATATATATATATATATACATATATACATTATATGTATACATTAAAAAATACATGTTGGCTCATATTAGTTTCTTGCTTAAAGCCTCCCAATGGTTTACTTTTCATTTTGCTTAAGATAATAAAAATAAAATATAATGCATAATAGTAAAAAATAATAAAATCCGAAGGCCTTGCCATAGCCTCCTAGGCCCTGTGTGCATGGCCCCTGCCACCTCTGCAGTCGTGTCTTGGGACAATTTTTTTTTCATTTCTTTTTTTTCATTTTATTCATTTTCAAGCAGAGATACAGAGAGAGAGAGAGAGAGAGAGAGAGAGAGAGAGAGAGAGAGAGAGAGAAAGAGAGCAACAGGGCCACCACCTTGTGGGTCTGGCTTATGGCTTATGTGGGTACTGGGGAATTGAACCCAGGGCCTTAGGCACTGGAGGCAAGTGCTTTAACTGCTGAGCAATCTTTCCAGCCCCTCACGATTTTTTTGTTTGTTTGTCTGTTTGTTTGTTTGTTTTTTCGAGGTAGGGTCTTCCCAGGCTGGCCTCGAATTCTTGATGGTCCTCCTACCTCTGCCTCCTGACTGCTGGGATTAAAGGTGTGCTCCACCATGCCCAGCTCCTCTGGGTGTTCTTGCTGCTTCCTCTCCCTAGGACACTCTTCCTTTTGCTCTTCCTGGCACTGCCTTCGCTGTACTGCTCCCCCAAAAAGCCATTTCTGAACCCTCCTCAGAGGAGGAGGTCCCCTTGTTCTTAGCACCAAATCTCTCTCCTTTGTGGCTACCACAATCTAGAATTAACTGTCTCTGCTCACTGTTTACTGTCTTGAGCAGATCTGAGCTCTGATCTCAGGAGACACCTGCAGCTCAAGGCTGTCATTCACTCACTTGGAACAACTAGTTAGAAAGACAGACTTCAGGTCCCAGTTACCTGACAGTCAAGTGATGACTCTCACTTTCTAGCTCCATGTTTTTGGACAAGTTATTGTCCTTTCTGCACTTCAGTTTCCTCAGCTGTATAATGGGACTAATAGTCGACCCCACCTCAAGGAGTCTTGGAGAAATCAGTGAGATATTGACACCATCGCTTGCTGCATAGTAAACGCTGTGTAAGTGTCTGCTGTCCTTTATTTCTTCAATCAAGCCTCAAATCTTTGAGTCCCTGCTTGGTGCCAGGCTAGGGGATTGTGCACAGTCCTTGTCCTCAGCATAGCACCTGCTCCAGTGAGGCCACAGGAAGAACCTGTTAAAATTGCCCTTTCTCTAGCCAGGCGTGGTGGCTCACGCCTTTAATCCCAGCACTCGGGAGGCAGAGGTAGGAGGATCACCTTGAGTTCAAGGCCACCCTGAGACTACATAGTGAAGTCTAGAGCGAGACTCTACCTCGAAAACCCCCCCCAAAAAAATTGCCCTTTCTCTGGCCAAACCATTTCCCCTTATAACCTTGACTTGCTATGTTGTTTTTTTTTTTAATTGCACAAAAAAACAAAAAACATTGCAAGGAATGGGAGATGCTCAGTGGTTAAAAGTGCTTATTACCAAAGCCTGCCATCCTGGGTTTGATTCCCCAGTACCCATGTGAAGATGGATGTACAAAGAGCACCTGGAGTTCATTTGCACACCCATTCTCTATCTCCTTGCAAGTAATTAATAAAAATAGAAAAATGTTAAACAATTGCAAAAGTTGGGCTGGGGAAATGGTTCAGTGAGTGCTTGCAAAACCTGATGGCCTGAGTTCAATTCTCCGGTACCCACACAAAGCCAGATGCACAAAGTGGCTCATGTATCTGGAATTTGTTTGCAGCAGCTAGAGGCCCTGGTGCGCCCATTCTCTTTCCATCTCTCTCTTCTCCCTACCTCTTTCTGCTTGAAAATAAATAAATAAAAATACTTTAAAAAAAAAAAAAAACATCTAGCCAAGGCAGAGGGACAAATATGGCCCACTACCTGGCTTGGTGTAGCCAGTGAGCTAAGAATTTTTTAAAGAGACAGGGTCTCATGATCTTGCCCAGGCTGGCCTCAAACTCCTCTTGGACTCAAGTGATCCTCCTACTTCAGCTTCCTGAGTAGCTGGGACTGCAGGTGCAGACCGTCATTCCCAGGTTTAATCATGGTTTTAACATTTTTAAATGACTCCAAAAAAATCAAAGGAAGAATAATATTTTGGGACATAAGAAAATTTTGCTAAATCCAAATTGCAATTTGCATAAACAAAGTTAAGTTGGAACATAGCCAGACTCCATTTATGTCTCCTTCACGGCTGCTCTGTTACCATGACAGAACAGAGTAGTTGCAACCAAGACCGTATGGCCAGCAAAACCAAAAATATTTACATTCTGGTCCTTAACAGAAAAAGTTTGCCTGGCTCCACTCTAAATGAACTTGCAGTTATAAGACATTAGTCTTGAGAGGAGTAAGGAAAACCGCACTGAGGGAGCCAGCAACCCCATCTGCAGTGTGGAACATTCTTCAAGACCACCGGCCAGACTGTTTTAAAGACATAAACCAGGCCTGGTGGTGCACACACGGGGGTGAAGGGAGATCAGAAATTAAAGGTCATCTCGGTTAAATAGCTGAGAGATGGTAGCTCAGTTGGTAAAGTGTTTGCTGCCTACCTCTGAAGCATGTGAACCTGAGTTAGATCTCCAGAACTCATAAAAGTAAAAATGCACCAGGCGTGGTGGTACACACCTTTAAACCCAGCAGAAAACTAGGAAGATCACTGAGAGTTCGAGGCCAGCCTGAGACCACAGAGTGAGTCAGGTCAGCCTGAGCTAGAGTGAGACCCTACCTGAAAAACAACAAAAAGACAATAACAAAGTACAATGCCCCGTGTGGTGGTAGCATGTGCCCATGTGCCTGTAAGCCAGCCCTGCAGGCGGAGACAGGAGGGCTCCTGAGGCTCCAGCCTAGCCTAGTTGGTGAGCTCAAAGCCAATGAGAGACCCTCATTGGATGGTGTTTCTGAGAATGTGTATACACACATTGATTTGATTTGATTAAATGTTTGGTTTGTTCATTTGTGAGGAGAGAGACGGACAGAAAGAAAGAAAGAGAATGGGCTGGCCAGGACTTCTTGCAAACCCACTCCAGATGCATGTGCCATCTGGATTTGAACTGGGGCTGAACCTGAGCAGGTAGGCTTTGCAAGCAAGTGCCTTTAACCGCTGAGCCATCTCCCAGCCCAAACACACACATTTAAAAAAGAATATAAGCCAGGCGTGGTGACGCACGCCTTTAATCCCAGCACTCAGGAGGCAGAGGTAGGAGGATCACCATGAGTTCAAGGCCACCCTGAGACTACATAGTGAATTCCAGGTCAGCCTGGGCTAGAGTGAGACCCTACCTCGAAAAAAACAAAACAAAACAGACAACAATAACAAAGCCAGGAATGAAGACAGAGTTCAGCTTTTGTTCTTTCTTTCTTTTTTTTTTTTTTCGTTTTTCGAGGTAGGGTCTCTCTCTAGCCCAGGCCAACCTGGAATTCATTATGTAGTTTCAGGCTGACCTTGAATTCAGGGCTCTTCCTACCTCTTCCTCCCCCAACCCCCACACTCAGTGCTAGGATTAAAGGCTTGAGCCACTGGCTCCCTTCCCTCCCCTCCCCTCCCCTTCTCTCCCTCCTTCCCCTTCCTTTTCCTTCCCTTCCCTTCCCCCTCTTTCTTTCTTTGTGACATTGGAGGATCCAATCTAGGGTTTTGCCTATGTTAGACAAGTTCTCTACACTGAGCTATACCCGCCCTTCTAGGCGGATTATGAAGGACAAACAGCAGGTGGCCCACAGATGATGGTCCTCTTGGTGACTCTAACACTAGGGATGCCACCATTTAGAGACTCCAGACACAGGGGAGGGAGGGAGCTGGGGCAGGCCCACTGCATCCTGGGAGCAGAATACCCGCAGGAGGAGCTGTGGTGAGCCAGCTCAGGAGCTGCACGCTGACTCCCATGCAGGGCTCTTCTCTCCAGGGTGATTCCCACCACCAGGTCTTCACCCAAGCTGGGCTCTGTTGTTTCTGTGCCCAGGCTCCACAATTCTGGGCAGTATGTAGCCCAGGCTTCCTCACATTGCCGATCCTCCTGCCACCACATTCAGTCTTGGGGAGCACTTCTTGCAGGCGCCATCAGGGTGCTTTGGCTCTGCAGACACACAGAGCTTTTTCTTTGGTATGTGAGTGTGGCTGCAAGGTGTTTAAGGCAGGCCTATATTAGCTGGCCTGTGAGCTTCCAGGGATTCTCCTGTCTCCTCCTCCCATCTTGCTGTAGAAGGACATCCAACTTTCTGAACTCAGGTTGCTATGGTTCCACAACAAGCCCTTTTACCTGCTGAGCCATCTCCCCAGCTCTGTATTTTCCTTCCTTCCCGAGATTACAGGCGTGTGCCACCATGCTGGCCAGAAAGGATTTTTATTTAGTTATATTTGATAAAAGAGATGGAGAGGGATAGAATGAGTGTGACAGGGCCTCTTGCCTCTGCAAATGAACTCCAGACACATGTGCCGCTTTATGCTTTATGTGGGTACTGGGGAATTTATGTGGGTACTGGGCTGGCAGGCTATAAGCAAATGCCTTTAACTGCTGAGCCATCTCCCCAGCCCTGGTACTTTCAAGGCACCCTCTAAGCAAGGCTTGAAGCCCAGCCTTTGCTCAGGCAATGGGGTCAATGGATGCTGCTGTCCCCATCTGTGCACCAAGCAGCAAGCTCGGCTGGGGATTCCACTTAAGGCCCAGGTCAGCATGACTATCCCTGCCTGCGGGCAGGAGTCCCCTCACTTCCCCAGCAGACCTCGCTCAGGAGTGGGACTCCCAGGGAAGTAGGAGCAGTCCTCCAGTCTTTTGGCAGTCTGAATGCAGTCTCTCTTGCTTTCTGTGGTTGAGACACAGCTCTGCTATAGAGCCCAGGCTATCCTGGAACTGGTAATCCTCCTCTCTCAGCCTCCGGAGTGTCAGCATTACAGATATGTCATCACATGGCTTGTTAGAAGCTCACACAGTTCCTGAATATGGAGCACTGTTAGTCTGAAGGAGCCTATCTTGCCTCCGTGGCTTCTGCAATTTTGAGAGCAGAAGTGCTCATTGGGGCTGGTGAGATGGCTCAGAAGGTTAGGCGTTTGCCTGCAAAGTCTAATGACCTAGGCTCGATTCCCCAGTACCCATGTAAAACCAGATGTACAAAGTGGTGCATGCATCTGGAGTTCATTTGCAGCAACTAGAGGTCCTGGCATGTCCATTCTTTCTCTCTCTCCCTCCTCGAAAATAAAGTGTGTGCCATCTCTGAGTGGCATCAGACCTCCTAGGGAAAATTTCTGCCCAAGACACCAGTTGCAGCATTAGCTACCCACTGGACTCCCCCTTCAATGAATTCTAGCTGGACTATGCCAACTTCTGCAGCTACTGTCTACTCCCCAGCATGTGGCCTTCACCCCACACACTTGGTGGAGATAAAGCCTCAGACCTGCTCCCTCCTGGAGCACCCACCCACACACACACCCTGTGCAGAGGGGCCTAATACTGTGCTTTCTCAGTTAGTGGCAGGTGTGAGGCCAGCTGTGTCTACACCCAACTGGAGACCAACCCCCAGAAGACAAAGGAGTCAAAAACCCCAGGCTACCGGTGGGAAACGGGGGCCCTCAGTAGTGCCCTGGATAAGGAGAAAACCAATGTTGTTTGTTTGAGACTGCAAAATCAGCTGGGCTTGGCCTAAATCCAGGCCTGGAGGCCCTGCCAGAGGAACGAAAAAAGAAAGGGAGGAAGGAATATCCTTATTGAACATGACCTTGTACCAGATCCCCATCTAGACATTGTCAGCACCAACACTTGGAAAGGCCATGGAAGGGACAAAGCCCCAATCTCAACTTCAGGAAAGACAAATTCTGCCTTTAAGATGTCCCAGGCTGAGCAGAGTGGTAGAAATGACTTCACCCAGGGCCAGGAGGGGGCGCCATGGAGTGGACCAAAGACTAGGGAATAAGACACTTGTGGGATCATCTCAGTATTCCTGGTTGGTTTGTTTTTGAGGTAGGGTCTCACTCTAGCCCAGGCTGACCTGGAACTCCTACCTCTTCCTCTCGAGTGCTGGGATTAAAGATGTATGCCACCTCACCTGGTTCATTGCTTGTTTTCTGTTCCATTGTCTAGTTGGTTGTTTTTGTTGTTGTTTTTGAGAAAGTCCCATGTAGTTTAGGCTGGCTTCAAATTCTCTTAATGAAACTTTAAACTTCTGACCTTCCTGCCTTCCAACCCCAAGTACTAGGATTATGGGCATCACCACACTCATCTTGTTGGACTTTATTTTATAAATTCCTGTTTCTATTTTTGCCTTTACTGAGGAACCCTTGAGGGCTTTGCTCAGAGATGGCATCTCTCAGTGTTTGCTTATAGAGTTGAAAAGTGAAGCTGGGCACGGTGGCACACATCTTTAAAGAAAAAAAGAAAAGAGAGGGCTGGGGAGGTGGCTCAGTGGCTAAAGGTGTTTGCTTGCAAAGCCTGGTGGACTGGGTTCAATTCCCTAGTACCCACGTGAAGCCAAATGCAAAGTGGCATATATGTCTGGAATATGTTTGCAGCAGCAAGAGACCCTGGCACACACACATGCACATGCAAACAAATAATTTTTTAAATTTTATTTATTTGTTTGGAAGCAGAGAGATACATGCAGAGAGAGAGAGAGAGAGAGAGAGAGAGAGAGAGAGAGGAAATCCAGACAAAGGCGCCACCTTGTGCATCTGGCCTATGGGGGTCCTGGGGAATTGAACCTAGGTCCTTAGGCACTGGAGATAAGTGCCTTAACCGCTGAGTCATCTCTCCAGCCCATCAAACAAATAATTTTTAAGTAGGAAAAGAAAAACTTATTTATTTATTGACTATTTGCCATGAGCCAAGTAGCTAAAGGCTTCACGTATTTTGACTCATCTAATACACCAGTCTTATTGGTGGGGCATCATTATCCCCACGTCACAGACAGAAAACAAGACTTGGACAAGATAAGTGTGTGCTGAGCAGAGTTGGCACTTATGACTTTTTTTCTCTGCACTGAATGGATAGATGGAGGGAGGGAGGGAGGGATGGATGGATGGACTAAGAAGCAGGGAGGGCTGTGGGGGTGAGTGTCACTTAGAGTGCTTGTCTAGCATGCTGGAAGCCCTGGGTTCCATCCCCAGCATGGAAAATAAAGCAAGAAGTGAGATGTGGCCTGTGAGGTTTTGTCTGAGAGCCTAGACTGGAGACTCCATGGTGAGGGGTCTCCTCCCCAGCTCCAGACAGCCAACAAAATCCGCACATGCACACAGGGACGGGGAGGTGGCTCAGTGGAGTAAAGTGCTGGTCGGGATGGGTGAGTCCCTGAGTTCAGATCTCCAAACCCATGTCAAAAGCAGACTGTGGGGCTGGAGAGATGGCTCAGCAGTTAAAGTGTTTGCCTGCAAAGCTTAATGATTTGGGTTTGATTCCCCGGTACTTATTCACTAAAGCCAGATGCACAGTGGAGCATGCATCTGGAGTTTGTTTGCAGTGGCTCTCTCTCTCTCTCTCTTTCTCTCTCTCTCTTTCTCTGTGTGTGTGTGTCTCCTCTTTCTCTGCTTGCAAATAAATGAATAAAATGTTGGGAAAAAAAGCAGACTGTGGTAGGTGTCTGTAATCCTTGGTTGGGCTCTTGCAGTGAGAAGGGGGGTGAAGACAGGAGAATGTCCCAGAAGCTTACAGGTCAGCTCGCTTGGTGAATGCAAAGGAGAAGATCCTGCTTCAAACACGGTGGAAGGTGAAGACCATTACAACTAAAGTTGTCCGCTGGTCTCAACATGTGTGCGCCCACACTCCCACGTGAACACACATACAAAACCGGCTGAGTTGCTCTGAGAAGCCCTGGGGAAGAAAGAGGAAACACATTCTTTACTGCAGCAGAAGTGATTCCAGTTAGATGGCAGAAGGGACTTACTGACAGAGAGGAACTAGTCCGTGGGGGAATTCCTTTCCACAGTCAGGAAATGACATAGTGGTCCCCGAAGACAGCTCCCTAGGCTGAGCTCTGGGAAAGGAGGGAGCCAGTGAGGTGTGGGCACAGTTCCCACAGTTCCTGCACAGGGGAGCCATTGTCTAGTGCAGGAGACATGTCACACCCTGAGGTCAACAGCCAAATGGAAAGGTCACTTGGAAAGGAGAGAGAGGAGTGGGAGAGAAAGGGGGGCCCCACAGAGAAGGAGCCCAGTCATATGGAAGGTGTTCCTGGATGAGCAGGGGAGGAGATGGAGACAGTGTTCCAAGGAAGTCGCATTTCTGGAAACTCTGCCGTGGGCTTTGCAGTAGTGTCTCTGCTCATCACCCCTGTGACAAGTATTTATGACCGTACAAGTCCTGTGCTGAGGCTCTGCTGGGACCCGTCCCTCCCTGGAGCTCAGCAGAGCCGGAGACAAGGGGCAGATATTTGGGAGGGAAGGGCTGGTCATTAAGTGTTAGCAATCAGGGCTTTCTTGAAAACAAATATTTAGGTGAAAGGCCTCCTCCCAGAGGTGACATTCAGTAGAGACCAAATGTGAGGCTGGAGCCAGCGCAAAGGCCCAGAGGTGGAGGCCTGTGAGAGCGAGGAGGAAGAGCTCTGGGGAGGGATGGCCACATCCCGGAGAGCCTGTCAGCCGCAGTCAAATTTGATTTTGATACAAATGATGGGAAAGCACTGGAGGGTTCTGGGACGGAGTGTAGTACCATTTGTTTAAAAAATAATTGGGGGAGGGGACTTTGGAAAATGGCTCAGTGGTTAAAGACACTTCCTTGCAAAGCTTGCTGGTCAGGGTTTGATTACCTAACATCCACATAAAGCCAGATGCACAAAATGGCCTAAGCATCTGGTGTTTGTTTGTAGTGGCAAGAGGGCAAGAGGCCCGGGCACACTGAGCTACACACACACACACACACACACACACACACACACACATACACAAGAACATGTGTGCGTGCAAATGAATAAAAATATTTATCTTTGCCAGGCGTGGTGGCGCACACCATTAATCCCAGCACTGGGAGGCAGAGGTAGGAGGATCACCATGAGTTCAAGGCCACCCTGAGATTACAAAGTCAATTCCAGGTCAGCCTGGGCTACAGTGAGACCCTAAAAATTTATTTATTTATTTATTTATTTATTTATTTATTTATTTATTTATTTATTTATTTGCAAGGAGAAAGAGAGTAGAGCTATGCAAGTCGGGGCCTCTTCTCTTGCTACTAAAAACTCCAGGGGCATGCATCACTTTGTGCATTGGCTTTATGTGGGTACCGGGGAATTAAACATGGGCTGGCAGGCTTTGCAAGCAAGAGCCTTTTGCCACTGAGCCATTTCCCCAGCCCTATATAGCTCTATTTTTTAATATTATTTTTTTTGTGTGTGAGGCAAGGTCTCACTGTAGCCCAGGCTGACCTGGAATTAGTCTCAGGGTGGTCTTGAACTCATGGTGATCCTCCTATCTCTGCTTCCTGAGTGCTGGGATTAAAGGCGTGTGTCACACCCAGCAAAGAAAAACATTTTCTTTCCTTTTTTTTTCTGCAGTGCTGAGGACCGAACCCAGGGCCTTGTGCTTGCTAGCACTGAGCTAAATACCCAACCCCTCCATATATATATATATATATATATATATATATATATATATATATATATATATATATATATATATATATATATATATAT
>PVHP010001090.1:0-115658 GCA_004024765.1 Zapus hudsonius
GACCATGGATAGCCTAGTATTTAGCCGGGTTCTCCTGACCCGTGCTGAGGGGTGCCATGTCTCTGATATTCTCCCCCACCACGGCTCTCACAATCTTTCCGCCCCCTCTTCCACTCAGTTCCCTGAGTCGTGGTGGGTGAGTATTAAGGCTGCTTTAATGTTGTGAGCTTAGGGATTTTTGTGTAGAGAATCATTGGTTTCTGTCTCACTGGCTTATCCTATGTTGATTGAATGGCTGTGGCTGTGGGTCCTTTGTTCATCCCATCATTCTCTGCAGGGTTCCCTATGGATCCTCCACGATATGACTGTGGTGGCTCATCGCTTGCCAGGATCTCAGCTTTCTGCCTGCGGTCGGTTGGTAGGGTTATATGTGCCACAGCTCTCTTGCTGTATCCTGAAAAATACAAACACAAATCTCCATCGGAGAGTGAGATCAGTATGGGTTAACAAATATACACCATTCTGGATTACCTAGTTTCTATTTTTAGTAGCCTCCCCATCAGTTGCTCTCATAGTGCATCTTTTCTTGGGAGCCCAAGAGTATGGGATCCAGTGCATATCGCTCTGAATCCCCAGTTCCAATCAAGGGTTCCCCCTCACTGAGTGGAATATTTGGCCGAATTTAATAGCTGTTGATTGTCTCCCCCAGGCCCAGGCTCCTCCATTTCACAAGTGCTCCTTTCTTAGTTTGCTGTTCTCTCCCAGTAGGAGGTGTGGTCAACTTACTCATGGCCGCAGACTGTGTTTCATGCCAGTGGTCTGTTTACTCCAGCTGTCGTTGATCAGCTTCCCATGGCAGCTTGTGTAGTGCCTTCCAGCACTGCACTAACTGCCATCTGGGGGCTGGTTATCATTCCAGCCCTTGAAGGGTCTCTCGATGCTGATCGATGGCATTCTGTGGTTTCTTCGGCAACAGGGTTTTGCGTCAGGCCTGGGAGGGTGTTCAAAAGCCTTGACAGAATTCTGTCTTGTTTTTGGAACATCATGGGTCACTTTGGTCAACAGCTCAGTGAGGGAAGGAACTGGTGGCTGGGACCCGGGGCTGTCACAGCCATCATATATTTTAATAACTCATCTGAAACTGCACTCTGACTCACTAGGAGGTAAAGGTTTTATTACCACTATGTGCTGCAGGTTATCACTAGCCTCCACACTAATATCATTGTGGTTCTTGTTACTATCAGACTATGAATAATCCACCTTTCAAATCCTATTCCCAAAGTCTACCTTCTAAGACACTCTAGAGACCAGTCTTGTCCTGGGTTCCTCAGAGGATAAAATGATAAAAAAAAAAAAAGTCTGTGTTTTTATGTTTCCAGGGAATGCCATCCCCAGAAGCCAAATAATCAAGGGGGAAGCAGGAAAGAATGAAGAGCTACCACGAGGCTATGTTATCAGCTGACAGCTGACCAAGTGTGACTGATTACTTCACAGCAGATCTATCCTTAACAAAATCTATCCAGGAAAAGAACCAGGGAAGAGTTGTCTCTGGATGGGTTACTTAGTGGTAAAAGCTTTATTCCAAAGGACATAAACTCCATTACATTTCTGGGTTGCTGTATATGTGGAGAATACCAAACAATGACCAGTCATGCCCCAGGCTCAATTCAACAGAGAACCATTGAAGTAGGAAGCAAAGATTGTGTGGGAGGGGCAAGAGAGAAGACACTCCCAGGCTGTCCCTATGCGATGTCATTTGGAGCTCCCAGAAAGCTGGAAGCTTTAGTAATGCATGAGATAAAAGACTAGTGAGGCCAAGAGGACCTGAGTGAGGCAAGAGTTTTGAGTGCATGTTGATAGATTAAACTGGATGAGCCTCAAGGGCAGAGAGAGGAGCAGTGCCTCCTCATCTTAGAAACCCTACCATGACTCTGTGAGAGGGCCGGGGCTGTAGCTCAGTGATAGCACTTGCCCAGCATACACAACCCTAGGATCAACCCCCAGCACCACAACATCTGGATTAATTGAATGGCTTTATTTTCTTCATCTTAAAGATGAGGAAATGAGGCAACCTAGGCCACTGGTTTTTCCAATCGAACACCCTCAATAAGTAGAGGAATGGAGGCATGAACTTGTTCTCCTCTTAGCCATGCTGAAGGTCACCAACTCTCACTTTGCCTCTCAGTGGTTATTCCCTGGGAGACTGAAAATTCTCTTCAACCTTTCCCAAGTCAGCTCTTTCCAAAACTTCTTTTATATTGCAATAGAAAATAGAATGCAATAAACGAACAGCCATTCATTATTTCACACGCTTTCCAAAACACAGACTGTGCCAAACAAAGGGGCTAATGAGGAATAGCATCTGAGTCCTCGGAGGTAAGAAAGCCCTTGGCTGACTGTGTGTCACCTTCAAGTAGGCTAGAGGCAGAGGTCTGTTCCCAGGAGACTGACTCTCATTCAGCACCTCTTGCTACTCTTCAAATACCCACTTGACCTCATTTTCCTCACTGTTTGGTGGCAGAAGCACAAGCTCCTCCCTCTTTCTCCTTCTTAGCCCCAGGAGCATTAATCAACTTCAACCTTTCTCAAGACCTGGCAGGAAAGACGCAGTGCGTACATCTTAATAAACTCATACTGTCATTGAAGATGAAAGATGAGTCTGCAAAAGCTCAGAGCATCCCAACTTCCCAGTTCTCCAAAAGCGGGGAAGGAAACAGGAAAAGGAATGAAATGCCCTCTGAGCCAGGTCCCCTTGTGGGGGACAAGGAATGTCAGCTGCTTCTCCTATTCTCCTCCTTCCCCTAACTGCTCCTCAGTGATATCACCTTGTCTCTAGCCGTGTAAGACTGCTCAGCTGTCTTTTTTCCAGCAAGACAATTTGGTGTGTGGTCTACGATGCTAACATATTCTTTGCAGCGATGGTGGTGAGCGGCACTTTCCGAGTTGGATGTTTCAGTACCATAAGTGGAAACATATCTCCCAATTCCCCAAACCCTTGTACTGCCTGAGCTGAGAGGATCAGCAGGCTCCTAGCAGACAGAAACCCAGCAGATTCTTTGGAAGCAGTCTTTCTGCATTTTGCCCATCACTGGCTCTTCCTGTCACCATTGCCTCTCTCTGGCCTCCCCTTGCCTTCCTGGACCTTGGGATCTCCAAGGAAAGCCTTCAGATGAGACATTCAGCATAGCATAGAAGGTAGATAAGGTTTAGTGCAGAGCAAAGTGAAGCACTCTCAAAGAGTGAGAGTGGGCAAAGACCAGAGTGCCCATCTGCATCTTAGGCAGTTTTATACTGTTTCACAAGTCTGTAGAACAGACAGTTTTCCTGCCCAGGTTTGGACAGGCTTATTAGGATTAACTCTAAAGGAAAGGGGACAGTGTTAGGTCTTTGTTCCTTGTGAGAAAGTCTTCCCTAGATAGTCATTCTGTCACTTTCTGGGCAGGTGAGAATGTAATGTCTCCACTCAGGGCCAGAGATGGCACTCAGACCCCATACTTGGTTGTTGTTGTTGTTGGTTTTGGTTTTTCGAGGTAGGGTCTCACTGTAGCCCAGGCTGACCTGGAATTCACTGTGTAGTCTCAGGGTGGCCTCAAACTCACGGTGATCATCCTACCTCTGCCTCTGGAGTGATGGGATTAAAGGCATGTGCCACCACATCCACTGTAGACCCTATTCTTTTGACCAGGAATCAGAATCCTGCAGTTTCAGTTCCTAGTTTTACAAGCTGCTGATTAGGAGCTGAGGGAGTTGGGTCTCATCCACAATGACCTCCAAGCTTGCTAATGTTGAATATTCCTATTCATAACAAAGGTTCACTCCCATTCCTGTAACTGCCAGGCTAGTTACACATTGAACTTCATGCAAGGTCAGGTTGAGATACTTGGGATCTGTCCATGCAGCTATTTAAATGCCCAAGGTGCTAACTGTTCTGTACAGCTTTCCTATCTCCAAGCTCTTTTACCAAGTAGCTAGTTCAAATCACTACTGTTTATTTTCCAAAGGGCAGGACATTACGCTAAGCATTTTTACAGATATCATTTCACTTTCCCAACAATCCTGATTGATTGTTTCCATCAGTCACCAGGAGGAGAATTTCAAGTCCAGAGAAGCTGAATGGGTTGGCATAGTTATGCAGCGAGTGACTGCAAGTGGCAAAGTCAAACTTGATTTATCAGCGACATCCTGTTCTCTTCTCACGACTACCACCTCACATTTTAGGCGAATTAATGAAGAAGCTAACAACTGCCAAGTACCTACTCTGTACCAGGCTCTCTGTAGGAATTCTCACACCCAGTTAACAAAGATCTTGTTTCCTAGGAAAAGAAATGGAAGCCTTTGGCTCCTTAGCAATAGACAGATCTGGGATAAGCCCTGCCTCTCTTTCCCTCTTTTCCTCCCTTCCTTTCTCCCTTTCCCTTTCTCTCCCTCCTTCTTTCCCTTCTTCCTTTCCACCTCCATTTCTCAATCTGTCTCTCTGTGTGTTTCTTTCCCACTTAATCATGTATTGATTCAGCCAAGGTTAGAATCTTAGCATTCTTAGCCGATAATTCATGCACTGTGCCTATCTCAGTATTTGGCACGCAGACAGTTGCCTCTTCCCTCTCTCCACCTTACTTTACCTCCAAGCCACCACGAGGTTTTTTGGGGTGATTTTCCCCTGTAAGTAGAAAAGTGGTAGCTCTTTTCCAGGCCCATGATGGGGAAAGGTGTTACCTCTTGAAATCGGCCATGCTTCCCCTGCTTTGGGACTGTGTCCTGCAGAAGGTCTAGCCCTCTCCTTTCAGGGACACCTAGAAGGGTCTCTGGGAATCATATCAGGTGAAGGGTTCTTTTCAGGGAGAATTAATGAAAAGGGAAAATTTTCAAGATTTCTTTCCACATGCAGACTTTGTTTTCCCCTTCCTTCTTGTTTTGCAAAGGAAGGCCCCTGCTGGCCTTTTAAGCCCAAGGAAAACTTAACAAACACTCTTGCTGCAAACCACCTAGCTTTTTACCTCGCATCCAATAACCTCCCCCACTCTGGAGATTTGCGTTCCAATCCTTGCAAAGCAGCAGCGAGAGGAAGCAGGATATTGAGTCTCATTAAGTTTCTTTGCTGTGTCAGTCGTCTTTCCCAGAGGGGGATGTAATGCTCCTTCATAATACTCAGCCCCTCTCACAAGTTGGCAGCTCCTTCTCTCAACTTATATTCTTGGCTAAGAATGTGTTCACAGGGATTTTAAAAAAGCTTCCCCAAATACCTGTTTACTGACTTTCTCCAAGCGGTTTCGTGATGGTGCGAGGTCATAACTGCTCTGAAGTCAGCTTCCTTTTGTTAATGAGGCTCTGGGCTCAGTGTCTTTCTAGGGGCTTCACAGCTGGGGATGGAGAGCTCTTAGCTGGTGCCCACCTTCTTTCCCCAGGACTGACTCTGCTTCTCTGGGAGTGTCCTTGATAGTGTGACATGAGGTCACTGTGTGAGGCCATGACCTCTCTACCTGTGGGAGGGGTCTTCCTCCTAATCCCTCTCAGATGGGCAATAAGTCAGGAACTAGGGTCCTGGGAAACTCAACTTAAAGCTCTCATGGAGTCAGTGGCCTCTGGATTCTTGTCTTATGAATTCAAAGAATTGAACTTCACAGTCCAGAGGGTAGAGTTTAGAGTTTTATTAATTATAGATAGAATTTAAGAGTGTTATAGAAATTCCCTGTGATTAAGAGACAAAACCATGACATCAAGAGGAGAGTGGAGTTTCATTTAGTATTACAAATTTATGAATTTAGGAATTTACACCAGTGGGCCAAGCCTAGATGAGGCATTGACCCCAACCCCGGTTGGCAAAGAGGTTTTATAGTAGGGTACAGAGATGTGTATGTGACATTAGGCATACAAGTTAACAAGCACAAGGAAGCCTACACCTAACAACTTATACATTTACAATAGGTTCCAGAGAAGCTCAGATAATCCTCCCCAGGAATTCTCCATTCTCATTTTCTCCCCTATCTTCCTTATCACAGTTAGAGCAGTTGTTTCTTTGTCTCAGGGAACTTCAAAGCTCTGGTAGTTTCTCACATCATGCTATGTGACTGGCCATCTGTGGCCTGCAGAATGTAACAATGAATAAAGGAAAGGACAGTAAGCTCACGCTCATATTTCCATAGTTTGCTCTAATAAGAGAAGGAAGAAAGAGCTCATGCCCAAGATGGGGTACAAGCAGGGAAATCAGAAATGGAAAAGCCCACATAGAGAGCTAAATTGAAGGCTATTCTTAGTTTTGGTTGGGGCTGAATTGATCAGCCTGACAGGTTTCTGGGCAGCAGCATCTCAGGAACCTCAGTCTTCCAGGAAGAGTACAGCCTTCCTGGATGGGTGTGATGGTCTCTTCTAGAGAGGGACACCTTTCTTGAAGGGAATCAGGTTGAGTTCAAGACAAAACAGATCTAAGGAGGAAATGCCTTGGTGTAAGGGCAGTCTCAAAGACATTGCATTCTTGCTTTTACTTTGGGGACCCTGTCACCCCTAAACTGCCTCAACCCTGGTGCTTGGGATCTTCCCTGGACTAATACCATAATTAACTCGTACAATTCAGGCACTGTTCTAAGTGATTTGTGTATACTTAATTCTGTAATAACCCTTTGTAACAAGGGAGCTGGAGATTAGAACTTAGATAGTACCCAGAAAATTCTAATGTACCTCAAAACTTAAGGAGTACCCGAATTCTTGTCTATAAAGTTAAGAATTAAAATTATAGACCACCAGAGGATAAGGTATAGTGGGAGACTTTATTTAAAGAAAAATAGGAAGTTACAGAGATCTCCAGCCTCGTGTGGAGAGAACACATGGGAGAGGTTTTAGCCAAAATCTGTGCTGCTCAGCCAAACAAGCAGAAGAAGGAAAGATAGCAGAGGGCTCCCATCATGAGGAAAAAGGTTCATGTGGGAGCCCCACCCCCACCCCAGCTATTAGGCTGTGGTGAGAGAAGGTCTTATCTTCCTAAGTCCTAGAAAATTAGAAGTCCTTCTTCTAGGAAGCCATATGGAGGGAAGAGGGATGGACTTTGTTTCAGTGACTTTTAAGACCTCGGCCAGTTAAGTCAGAGAGACAGCTGGTTGGTCCATACCTGACCAATCAGTTTTAGCACCTAGGTTTGAACTCTAGCTAGAGATACCTTCCACTCACAGGGAGGGGGTCTATGGAACTTGCCTGAAGGAGTTAACTGTCACACCTTGGTATCAGTTCAGCCCCTATTTTAAAGATGAACCAGAGACACACAGAGGTTAGGCTACTTTCCTAACACTCTCTAAAGTAGGAAGTGGTTGAGTTAGGATTAGACCTATCTCCCACACCTTGACATTCAACTTCCTGAGCCATGGGCGCTGGAGAAGGAAGGCTTTAGTTTGCATGGCCTGGCCATTAGAGCCCCTGCGTGAAACCCTTGTCCATGCCCATCTTAGCATTCTCAGTTCCCCTCATTTCCTACTGTGGAGATTTTGATCTCTTCCCCCATCACAATCACACTGTTTTTGGAGCTGTCCTGTTCAGAGCCTGGGTTCTGGAAGCCTTAACTAGCTAGGCTCAGTCACTCATTAATATGCCAACTGAAGAGACAAGCAATAGTGAAAGGCAGGAAAAAAAAACCAAATTTATTCAATGTGGCCACACTGGAAAGGAGAAAAAAGAGGTACAATGACCCCCCCCAACACACAAATCTATCTTGGTGTCCTGATGTGAGGGTTGACTTAAGTAGAGGACAAGGTATATGTATAAGTGGTACTGGTTAAGGTGTGGTCTCATCTATCTCTGACCTGTCATTGTCTCAGTTCTAATCTCTCCTGCAAGGTGGTCTGACAAGTTGTCAGAACTGTGTGACAAGTTCACTTTCTGGCTGGCACCAGGCTTCAGTCTTTTTTTTTTATTGTCCATAATGAGTTACATTATTTAGTGGGCAAACAATGAGTTGTTATCCCCAATTCCTCGATGCCCCCTCCCCCCCTCCCCAATCAGCTGGATAACCTCCTCCATGGGTCGTCTGGATCAGTCCTTGTGACAGGGGACCATGGATAGCCTAGTATTCAGCCAGGTTCTCCTGGCCCTAGTATGTTGTTACTGAGGGGTGCCATGCCTCTGGATAGTCTCCCCCCCACAGCTTGCACAATCTTTCTGCCCCCTCTTCCGCTCAATTCCCTGAGTCATGATGGATGAGTATTAAGGCTGCTTTAATGTTGTGAGTTTAGGGGATTTGTGTCGAAAATCGTTGGTTTCTGTCTCACTGGCTTAACCTGTGTTGATTGAATGGCTGTGGCTGTGGGTCCCTTGTTCATCCCATCATTCTCTGCGGGATTCCATGTGGATCCTCCACGATATGACTATGGTGGCTCCTCTCTTGCCAGGCTTCAGTCTTCTCCTTCTCTCAGCATGAGACTCCTGAGGGAAATTCCAATTTCTTGGAGCTCATTATTTCAGTGGTCTCATAGGCAAAGGGTCGGGGATGGGGGAACTAGTATCTCTTTAGGAGATCTTCACTTCTGCCAAGACAGTTGAGTTTGAGATGTAGGTCTCACTTCAAAGACCAGCTCAGGCTGGTCTCCTACTCACTGTGGAGACTAGGTTGGCTTCAAACTCACAGCAATACTCCTGTCTTAGCTTACTAAGTTCTGGGAGTCCAGGAGTGAGTCACCACATCTGTCATAGAGTTTGGAATAGTGGAGAAAGTTGTCATGTCACCAGTGGTAGAAAAGGCTACTCTGGCCATGAAGAATATGGGCTCTCTGTGCCAACTCACAACATCAAAAGACCTGGCTGGAATTATAGCAAAATGAGCGTGAGCTTACTGTCCCCTCCCCCATATTCATTGTTACAGTCTGCAGACATTTGTTTGCCTCAGATGGCCAGTGGCATAGCATGAGGTGAGAGACGATCATAGCTTTGAAGTCCTGTGAAACAAAAGAATTATTTGCTTTAACTGTGATAAGGAAGTTAGGAAAAGATGAGGCCTGAGGATACCTGGGGAAAATTATATGAATTTTCCGGAACCCATTGTAAATGTGTGAGTTGCTAGGTGTTTGTAATTTACATGTCTGATGTCACGGACACATCTCTGTGCCCTACTATACAATCTTTTGTAACTGGGGTTCTGGGCCAAGACTTTTCTATGCTTGGACCACCCAGGCCTGGGCGTAAAATTAAACTCCCCTCTCCTCTTGCTACAAAGGCTTTGTCTGTTTGTCACTGGGTATTTCTACAACAGCGTCTGTAATGAAGCCAGTTCCCAGATGCCTAGCCCATATAGTGCTGGAAAGCACTACATGAGCTGCTGGGAGAAATTAGTCCACCAATGTTTCAAGAAAGCAAGGGACACTGTGATGCAACAGCAACCAGCATGACAAGATGAACACACCTGTGCAATAGTGGCACTCAACCTGGGTGGATAATCAAGGGCTCTCTTATTGGCTAAGAAATATGCTCAGTGGCAAGAAATCCACAGCTGGAACTGGGATCCAAGCCAAACTCCTATGGAGACCAAGAATCTGGACTCCAAGGGCAAGCTTCCACTAACCATGGTCCTAAAGAGAGACTACATACATTACAATCTTGCCAAATCAACAATGCTTGTCCCATTTGACCCATGCTGATCTCACTCTACAATGGAGAATCTGTTTTTATCTTTCAGAAGGCAGTGAGAACTGTGAACAATGTAATTCAACCAACAAGACCAGAAATGATAGCAGACTCCTGGGTAAGAGATGAACCACCCCTAACACATCAGCTAGGGCCCAGGTGAAATCACAGAGGAAGTGGTGAGATGAGCAAGAGTGCTGCTTCCACAGCGAGCCTGACAACCTGAGTCAAGGTGAAGAAGACAGACACCTGGATACTCAAAACATTCCAACACAGAAATCTAGAAACTGCTAATTGCTTAACACTAAAGTAGACTTAAAATTCACCCACCATGGCTCAGGGAACTTTGCAGAAGAGGGGGTGGAAAGATTGTTAGAGCCATTGTGGGGGGAATATTCAAAGGCACTGCCCCCCACCCCCACCATGACTGACTGCTGCTTGTACAACACATAACCCTCAATCCCCATGGAGCATACCAGCAATCCCACTGAGGAACGGGGGAGGGAGGAGGGAAATGGAGGTGCCAACACATGATTTGTACATACAAAGTTTCTACTTAATCATTATTCATAATAATAAAAGAAATTTTAAAAAGAATATGGGCTCTCTGTCAACTCCAGCCAAGTATACTGGGAGAATAGGGACTTGGAGAGGATGTTATCAAGATACAAAAGGAGTTGTTGGCAGCCAGAACACTGGACACCTTTCCAGTTCTAGCTAGATATAACAATTGAGCATCCACAGAAAAAAAAAAACTCCTGATATACAAACTCAAGAGAGGCAAGTGCTATGTAAATGCCCTACAAAGGGCCATGAGGCTCCTGACCTAGTGAGGGGGGATTATTCAGGTAGTTTTATTTTTAAATAGCCAGTCAGGAGAGGACCCAAAGGGAGGAACAAAAAGACATGTCACGCTCTCTGCTTCAGCAGCTGATCCAGTCTCATCCAATCAGCAATCTCTCCCCCTCCTATTTAGGTGTGCTGACCTCTTCCTGAACCAGCCCCCCTGCACCCAAACCAATCAGCTCTCTCTCAGACCCACCTGAGCCTGAGAGTAAAGCCCACTATAATAAGATTATAAATAGATGCTTAGCAGGTGGGCATGATGTCTTTTTGGCTGTTCATCATTTCTGAGGCTTGAATCTCCAGGACCCTGCTTTTGGTAAGTCCCTGTTGTAGTCTCAGCCGGCTGGGCTGGGATGATGGAGGGAGGGGACCCCTACTCCCACATGGGCTCTCTATCCCCTCCTGCCTTCCATGGTAGGAGATCTCTACACTTTCTTCTCTTAATCTAATAAAGTTTCTCTAAACCTTACCCTCTGGTCTATGAATTTTAATTTTTTAAATTCATAAGGCAAGTGTCTGGGGTACCCCAAATTTTTTGGTGCATTGGCATTTACCAGTATATTGGCAAGGAACCACAAGACTCCCATTACATGAAGGCTTTGGGAATATGTCTTTTCCAGCTCTAGCCCAATCCCATTCTTGGGAGTGTTTGTCTCCTTCTTAGTAAACTATCTCTATTTCTATTACCCACTATGTGTCTCTGCTACAATTCCTTATTCTGGGACATAAGAATCGGGAAACCCCAGTGGGTAACAGATGCCCTCCAAACTCAGCCTTTTCCCTGTTTTCACAGGGATGGGTATTTCCTGACCCGTCTCTTAACCAGGAAACCCCACCAGATGCATAAGCACCAGTCCCTTAAGTTTTTGCCTCAGTTTGAAGATTTTTGTTCTTCCCGACCTCTCTTTCAGGTTGCTAAACTATGGGCAAAAGAAGCTTCTAGATAGAGATTCAGTCTTCTAGCTATTATTCATAAGTTTTCTTTTCCTTTTTTCCCCTGTAGAGTTGGGGATGGAACCCAGGGCCTCAAACATGCTAGCCAATCACCTCACCATCGAATTGTACCTACAGCACACATTGTTTTTCTCAATGTTACTCACAAGATGGCTTTTCCAACAAATTGGAAAGTGCTCCCAAGCTGCTTTCTACTCCATTATTAATTAAATACCAACCCCTTGTCCTTCACCAAAAGAGTTCAGAACTAGGAACATCTGCTCCGCTCTCTATTGATGCTGGTGACCTTGATTCTGATACGAAGGAGAAAGAGGCTTCCTCTTTGTGCTTTTGTCCCATAATGAAGTCAACATGGTATTGATTTTCCAAGCATGCTGTGTTGGTTTGAATGTAAAATGTCCCCCATAGACTCATGTGTTTGTGATTAAGCCTCATAATTGATCCCTGGTTGGTGGAGTCTTGCTGGAAGAGGTGTGTCACTGGGGGTTGACCCTGACATTTTATAATCCAATACCCCTTGTCAGAGTTGGCTCAGCTCACTTGTTCTGCTTCCTCCCAGCTGATGTGACAGGATGTCCCAGCTTCCTGGCCTCGCCATGTTTTCCCACCATAATGAAACTTCTCTTCAAAGCTCTAAGTGGAAATAAACTCTTTCCTTCTATCAGTTGCTTCTAATGGTTTTTTTTTCTGTCCCCAAAATGAGACAGTAACAGCTACACATGCTCAGCTGGGTGTAAAGCTTTAACAAATGTGCATCCTGGCTAAGTATAACTCACTCCTATGTCTTCCTATGAGACCTTCCTTCTTTGAAGCATTTTAAGGTATGACAGTGACTCATCCAGGAGTTGAAAAGACCCCAGATCAGAAGAGAAGAATACAGATAGGAGAGGGAAACTGACTGACTTTCCTTTTCAACAGCAATGCAAATGTTTTTGACGTATTCATCATTCCTAAAGAATACTCTTTTGATCCTCAGTCCATGAGAGACAAAAAAATCAGTTTAGCCCAAAAGCATTTACTGAGCATTTTTTAGAAGACAGACAAAAGCTCAGATGATATGAAGATTAATAAGACGAAGGCCTAGACCATAAGGAACCCAAAGTCTCAGTAAAAAAGTCAAATATGCTATTTGAAAGTAGGATCCCAGGATACACACAAAATAGTCCAAATATGTACAAGGTTGGGCCTGAACAAAGCTCATTTCTGATACAAGAGAGTCTACAAAGTGTGGGCTATTCCTTAGAGGGACTTTGAAAACAGAAAAGAGAAATGAGATAGAGAACCTTCTAGGCAGAGGAGCCACAAGTGCAAACTCATATGAGTGCATGGTGCAGTTACAGGACTATGAGAAGTCATGTCTTGCTGAGGGCTAGAAGAGAGAGGTAGGTGCTTCCGGATGGGAGGAGAGTCAGGTGACCTTAGAAGAAGTAGGTAGGGGCTAGCTTTGATTCTACAAAGGACCCCAACCTGACCAACTTCTTCTAGAACCTGAAGGTCAAAGACAGACACTCAAAAAAATTCCTTTAAAAAGAACTTAATTTTTTGAGGAGAAAGATAAGAACTCAGGTGGGAGAGATGGTTCAGAAGATGGAGCTCTTGCTGTGCAAACATGAGGGCCTGAGTTTGATCCCCTCCAACCATGTCAAAAACCGTGCATGGCCACCCATGCCTGGAACTCCAGTGCTGAGGGAAGCAAAGACGGAATTGCTGGGGCCCCCTCATCAGCTAGCCTGACCAAAGAATGAGGAACTCTAGGTTCAGTGAGAGACTCTCTCAGGAAAATGAGGCAGAAAAATGTTAGGGAACACAAGACATCCTACTCATGGCTTCTGCATGTGTGCACATGGTGCACACACATGTACATACATCACATGCACACAGCAAAAAAGACAAAGAGATGAGTTCCATTTTAGATAGTTTAAAATTAAAATTTCTATCTAAGCTAATTAAATATAGATGCATTCAAACTTAACTAGTCTAGGGGAAATCTATGAGGCTGGACCTCAGGGAAGGCTTGGAGAGGAGATACGGATGTGAGAATCATTACTTAAGTGATTTTGAACCAACGTAAAAAGATAAGTTTCCAGAGGACTGTGTGGGGTGTCAAAGATTAGACTCTGGAAAGTACCTTAGGGGACCATCAACATCAACAAGTTGAGGAAAGAAAGAGAAACTTTGGTGAGAGCTGGAGAAGGAAATATCCAGAGAATTTGAGGATGGTAAGGATAGCACAGGGTGCTATCCTCCAGAAAGTGAAGGTATATTTCATGATCATCAGGGTTGAATGTAGAGAAGTCAAGCAAGTTTATGGACTGGCAAGAGTCCCCTGGATTTAACAAAAGAAGAATCTATTGTAACAGCACTGGGGAGGCAGGAGGATTGCCTTGAATTTGAGGCTAGTCTGGGCTACATAATGAGCTCCAGGCCAGCCTGAACTGCAATATAATGCTCTATCCCAAAATAGAAGAGAGAGAGAGAGAGAGAGAGAGAGAGAGAGAGAGAGAGAGAGAGAGAGAGAGAGAGAGAGAGAGAGAGGAAAAAGGAAAAAATCTACTGATGGGAATCATCTCAGCAGAGGACTGACAGGTAAAAGAATGAGACAGGTTAAGAAATGAATGAAAATAAATGGGAGATAGTGATTGCAGTTTGTCTTCTCTTAAAGAACACCAAATTGTACAGAGAAGTGGGAACCTTGAACCAAGACAGTTTTCCTGGGTTATTTTAGGGTGTGGGAGATGAGCATGTTTGGGTGACTGCAACAGGTACCAGTCTTAGAAGAAGCCATACCTGAAGGAATAATGTTCCTGGATGCTGAGGAAGCAAGGGGTGTGGGCTGGAGTAAGATTCAGGGCACCAGAGGATGTGTGGTCTTGGGCAGGAAGAAAGGCAACTTATCCTGCAAGAGAGGTGAGAAAGGGTAAGACCATTGACAAGATATTATCTGTGGAGAAGAGGGAAAGGAAGTGAAATCGATCTTTTGAGGCTAACACGAGTTAATTGCATGAAATCACATTACAACTTTGTGACCCAGCATTATTGTGATGGATATTGCTATACAACAAAAGCTTTCCAAGCCCTGGCAAGAGGCCCACATATATGACAATGCCAAGCACTGTGGTCAAAGATTGTGGAGAATTCTTGGAGGTGAAGGCAAGAAGTCACTGCCAATAACGCAAAGTGCTTTGAAAGGCAAGCACAAATGGTTTCCAAATAGAAGCTGGTGCTGTAATTACCACGGAGATTCCCCTAACTTACAGCTCCTGGTTTCTCTCCCATCTCCTGTATAGCTCACTAGTTAAACATATTATTGGAAAGGCCATTTGGGCGCAATGGCACTTCATGGCTGAGTAATTGATAGCATATCATTCACACATTGTAACTAATTCCTGGCATTAATAGTTCTGTTCTTACGTGTGGGGGGTCCTATATGTCAATCAAACCTAGGGTTGAAACCAGAAAATGAATTAGAAACAATCAGAGGACCTCTCCATGTATTAGTTTCCTTCCCAAAGGATTAAAGGGTTTCTGTATTCTCTTGAAAACCACACCAAGTCTATGTCAGAAGCTGAGGTTGATTGCTTTTGTCACCCTCAGCCTCCCTCTTTCATTCTTTCGTTATTTCCATGTGTGTGTGTGTGGGGGGGTTATTGGCATGGTGTTGTGTATATGTGTATAAATACTTGTGTGTGCACACGCACACTGCTCTGTGCGCACACATGTAGAAGCCAGAGGAGAACATTAAGTGTCTTTCTCTATTGCTCATTGACTCTATTTCCTTGGGACAGTCTCTCACTGAACCCCAGGCTGCTTTTTCCCCCACAGTCAGACCTGCAGACCAGTGAATCCCAGCGATACCCCAGCTTCTACTCCCCATAGGACTGGGGTTGCAGTGTGCATAGCCATCCCTGGCTGTTTATGTGAGTTTTGGTGAATCAAACTCAGGGCAAATCAAACCCTCATGCTTACACAAGTGCATGGAGACACCTCATCAATGCTCTTTCATTCTTTTTCTTTTCTTGGCAGCTGGATCCTCTTTCCTCCTTCATGCCTGTCCCCTCTGGATTCCTATCCTTGACCTGAAATGAAAACTTGCCTCAGCATAGGATCAGAAATTATATTGGTCACCTATACGTTAATGTAAACTTAGAGAATAGTATTTACTCTCCAAGGGATTTTGTTATACAAAGTCTTCTCTTTTCATTGCATTAAAGGTTTTCATCTCTACTAGAAGGGGCTGGTCATCAAGAACCAGGAATTAGGCTGGGGTGATTTTGGCTCAGTGGAATAAAGCACTTGCCCAGCAGGTATAAGAACCAGAGTTTGGATCCCGAGAACCCACAATAAATGCCAAGTGTGTGTAGTGGCCCCACCAATAATTCCAGTGCTTGGGAGGCAGAGACAAAAGATCTCCTAGGCAAGCTGACTAGCTAGATCAAGCCAAAGTGGCGAACTCTGGGGTCAAGTGAGAGACCCTGCCTCGTCTGCCTCAGTAAATAAAGGGGAGAGCTATTGTGAGAGACATTCATACACATGTGAACATACATACACACTCACACACCACACAAATGTACACATGAAAAATAAATAGGGAGAGTTCACATGTAAACGTGCTACAAACACACACACACACACACACACACACACACACACACACACACACACAAGCAGGAGTGAGTCGGGGAGATTGATGCTTTTCTTAGCACAGGGTTGCTGCTGTGTTTTCTCCCCCTGACCGACAGAGGGAAAATGGAGAAGCAGCAGGAGCTGAGGCGAGCTGTCCGCTGTCTCAGGGCTGAGGCCCACAGAGCTGGGGGGATGGCACAGGGGGGTCCAGCGGGACACAGAGGTGAGCAGATGCCTATTGTATATCCACGTGGTTCTTTATTCAATTGGGGGACTTACATTTTATAGGAAAAAGGGGGTCAGGGGCATGGGGAATTGGGAAGAGGAGATTGGTTGATGGGGGTGGGGAGTTGGCAGTCTGCACTGGGATAGGTGGGTGGGATAGGTGGGTGGGGACAACCTGAGAACACCTCATTTGGGGGCCATGAGTGGCGGGAAATACATGATGCTAGCCACGGTCTGGTCAGTGGGGATGGGCACAAGGAAGTTTTGCTGATGCCAAATCCAGTCATGCTGAGATGGAAATGCTGGCTTCTTTGGCCAGCCCATGGGGGTGGGAGTCAGGGTAGATGGAGCTGGGAAACGCCTACCGAATTACCGGGGTTTCACCTCACTCATACACCATTAACCCTTTGTTCTCTGTGCCCTCAGTAGCAGCGCCAACAGGCAGTGCCCAACACTGCTGCTGTGGCTCTTAGCTGTGATGGGGTAAGTGGAAATCACTAGCATCACTCCTGACTCAGGCATAAGCCATGAAGACTTGGTCTCTGTGAACACTGGTCCATCCTTCATCCTTGTTTGAACTGACGTCTTCCAGAAGCCGCGCAGGGCAGGACAGGGCGGGGCAGGGCATCAGGTACTTTGCTAGAGTGGTAGCCCAGTGCTGATCTTTAAGTCCCCTTTCTGGTATCCTGTTAAGTTCAACTTTTATCAATTGGTCTTGACTGGCGTAAATTGGACAAAATATAGCATAAATACATGAAGATAAATAAGATTTGTTAGCAGAAATATAGTCTTATTGTATTGTCTTCTCTCACTTGCTGATGGTTTTTCTCCTCCCCCTGATGGCCCTGCCCCTGCCCCCAGCACTGTTGGATGGCTGCATTCAGGGCTTGGAGCAGTGGCTTTGTGCAGAGCATTTCATTCACGCTTCATTTTCAGGCAAACAACTGTGCCTTGGGATAGTCCCGTTTCTCTAACCTTGTTCTATGCATTCTTCTATGTCAAAGAATGAAAAATCAGAGCTGACACCATGTGGATTATTTATATGGATAAAACCCCACCAGGTTTCTCATGATGAACTACAAGCACTTGCTATTCTGTTCCTCTGGCCCTAGGAAAACCAATTGGAGTTGACACAGTAATCAGTTGCCCCTGAGAACACGGTTCCTTTAAAATTTTTCACAGACTATAGGGAAAAGACCATGGGACTTTGAGCTCAGGCCCCAGCCCTTGAGAGGCCGTGACTTCTTCTGTGAGAAAAACACTAAAATAAAACTCCGAAATAGAATCCTGATAGATTGGTGCTTTATTTCACCTCCAAATAAGACTTGTGTCTGCCCTTGAAGGAAAGTTTAGTACCAAGGAAGGAAAGAATGATGAAGAACCTATGCCCAAAATTAAACCCTTAGAGAAAGAAAATCATGCAGAAAGGTTTTTGGAACATTTTTTTCCTAGTCATGAATATGAAACATACCTGTTGCAGTTACCTGCTTGTTGCTGGACAAACATCTGACCAGAATCAGCATATGTGAGGAAAGGGTTCATTTTTGTCTTAAAGTCTCACGTGGAAACTCCATGATGGCAGGGGAAAGATAGCATGAGCAGAGGCTGGACATCACCTCCTGGCCAACATCAGGTGGACAACAGCTACAGGAGAGTGTGCCACACACTGGTGGCAAGGGGAAGCTGGCTACAACACCCATAAGCTTGTCCCCAACCACACACTGCCTCCAGCATGGCTTCAATTCCCAATTTGCCATCAGCTGGAGACCTAGCATTCAGAACATGTGAGCTTATGGGGAACACCTGATTCAAACCAATGTGCCATCCACTGAGTAAATTTGGTGAATAAATAAAGGAACAAAGAACAAAATTAAAATTACTCATCATTTCATGTACCTCTATCATGCTGGTAAATTTTCTTTGAGCTTTTCATGCACATTTATACAAGGTGAAATCAAAGCACATATACAATTTTATGTCTTGGTGCTTATACTTTGTATTGTATTATGAATGTAACAAGTTTGACTATAACATCTCAAATCCACTGGGGTATAAACAAGAGCTGCTTTTACTTTTCCAATAATTACCTAATATTACTAGTAGTATTAGTAGTAGCATCAAGGAGCAGCAGCAGCAGTAGTAGTTCTATTCACTGTTTTTATTACCTTTCTTGTTGCTGTGACAAAATGCCCGACAGGAACAATCTAAGGGAGGAAGGATGTATTTTGGATCACAGGTAGAGCAGGTTCAGTCCACGGTTGCTCAGACCCATGCACTTGGGCAAAACTTTAATGTATGTGGTAAAGGATCTGCTTCACCTTGTGGCACGTAGGAGGCACAGAGAGGAAAGATAAGAAGGGGCCAGGGAAAGATACAGCCCCCAAAGCACATGTTCCCCACCAATAACCAACCTCCTCTAACTAAACCCTTCCTTCTGCTTTTTGCCATCTTCCAATAATACTATCAAATGATAACTCCATCAGGGGATGAATTCATTCATTAGGCCAGAGCCAGCATGACCTAATGGTCCCTGGAAATGCCTTCTCAGAGGTGTGTTTTGCTAATCTTCTAGGCAATTCTCAATCCTAGCAAGTTGACCATGAAGATTAACTACCAGAAATATTGTCAGATCCCCTTCTCTCACTGAGGAAAGGATATCCCTAACTACAGTTTAATTGACTTCTTTGTTTTTCTAGGAAACATTTTTATTTGTGTGTGTGTGTGTGTGTGTGTGTGTGTGTGTGTGTGTGAGAGAGAGAGAGAGAGAGAGAGAGAGAGAGAGAGAGAGAGAGAGAGAGCCTTGCTACTGCAAGCATATACCAGACACATTTGCCACTTTTGCACCTGGCTTTACATGAGTGTGGGCGAATTTTCCATCACATTAAGCTAAAATGATCTCATTTGTTATGAAGCTTCAACCTTCTCAGAGATCCTCCTACTCTCAGGGGGTGGGCTGGACTTGTAGGTTGTATTAGAAAGTAAAGATGGGGCAGAGAGCATAATCTTCTTTTGCTCACACATTCTCCTCCTCCTAACTGTCCTTAACCTCTGATGATATGTAGGAACATATGAGGGGAGAAGGTAAAAAAAAAAAGACCAACACGATAAATTCCTACCTACTGACTGTCATTGGCCAAGTTACCTCCCTTTCCTTTGGTCACCATCACCATTCTAGGTCTTACTCATTGGGTCCATGTAGATGGGCAGAAGACTCGAGTCTTACTGGTGAGATGCCAGGCTCTTCCTTTTTGTTTCCAGCATTCCCATCATGCTCATATTCCTTCCATGGCCCTCTCATGTAATGAGAATTATCTAGAGGGGTTTATATGGTGAGTTACCCCTCACCACTTGGCCACACCACAGTGCCCCCTCTGCAGGGTTCTTCCTCTAGCCATGGCAGAACCTGAGAATTAGTATCTGGTTTTCCCTGTTGGAGATGCCTCAACATTTTATCAACCAATTCTCTTGACAGCCCTTTTTTGGTTTGAAGAAGATAATGTATTTCTTTTTCTTCATCCTTTTCTCCATGGGAAGATAAAGGGTGGATAAACTTTCTTTACAGACACTGTTTTCCCTAAGCAGGTAATATTATTTCATATCTCCATGATAAAAAGCTATCAAATCAGTTAAACATTTGTCAGTTTTGTAAGGAGGAGGAGTCTCAAGGCTGAGAACAGATCTCCTCTAAACCCAGCCACTATCATATTTAATTACTGTCTTTGCAACAGCTTTCTGCCTCTGCTATACTCTGTACTGATTCTTAAGGACAAAAGTTCAACCAGTTCGACTCAGTCACAAAGGCACTTTAAAATCATCTTTTCATGATTCATTTATTAAACACTAATATTGAATACCTTCCATATGCCAGGCAGTGCCCACTCATTTCTGGGCAGCAGTGTATCCTGTAAGTTCTAATACTTGCTTGTGTGGGCACAGTGACGGTGAAAGCAGAGCGGAGCAGAGCAGCTCCCCACACAGGCCCAGCAAGTCTCTCAGATGCTAATGTCCTGGCCTCAGCTCCCAGAAACAAAGGGTGAAATGCAGGCTATGCCACAAGTCACTAGGAAGAGTCCCAGGAACTTCTGTCATGTCTCTAGGCCCTCCAGTGAGGAGTGTGTGTGTGTGTGTGTGTGTGTGTGTGTGTGTGTGTGTGTGTCCTCTCCAAGGTCCTGAAATATCCAATTTCATTGTATATCAGGCAAAAGGATCATGGAACCTGTGTTTGGTCATCACTTGGTCCTCTGAAGGATCAGTGGGACAGATGCTCCATCTTCTAATCACTGTTTGCAGATAGAACTGAGTCCTTCCATCTCCTTCTTTGATTATGCCCCTAAGACAGAGTGGCATTTTGCTGTTGAAGAAGTATTCATGTCACCTGTGGAGTGCAGTATCCTTTTTGAGGAAGGGCACTGAGCAATGTTCTTAAGACATCTATATCTTTGGAATCCTTTGTTGATATCATGTGGGTTACAGGTGTGGTGGGGGGTGGTATATCTTATGGCTGTTCTGGGTAATCGTTCCTTCCCATTTACTCATCATTTACTATGAAATAGTAAAATGAGGATAAGAGGTAGGTACTATAGTGGTTAAAAACTGGAGTCTAAAATCAGATAGCCTCACATTTGAACTTTGAGCCTGTCATGGATGTACTTAGTACAGTTGATGCTTTGCATTCGTCTTGAGTCTGTACATAAACTGTTTCAAACAAAGCACACCTCATTGCCATTGGCTTAAAGAAGTATTCTGGCTTGGGGAGATAGCTTAATTGGTGCTTGCCTAGCATGCACAGGGTCCTGAGTTCAATCCCCAGCACCATATAAACCAGGCATTGGTGACATAGGCTTTTAATGTTAGGAGATAGAGGCAGGAGTATCAGTAGTTCAAGTTTATCCTTGGCTATATAACAAGATCAAGTCCAGTCTAGGATACATAAAACCCTAAAAGAAAGAAAAGGACAGATATTAATGCTGAAAAATTGCTCCCTAGTTGATAATCATGATCTCTTAGATGCAGAGCTTAGTTTCAGCCTCGCCTTAGCCAGTTACTAGATGTAAAACCATGTGTACATTACTTTTGAGTCTTTTTTTCTTTTTTGTTTTGTTTTGTTTTTCAAGATAGGATCTAGCCCAGGCTGACCTGGAATTTACTATGTAGTCTCAGGGTGGCATCAAACTCACAACAATACTTTTACCTCTGCTTCCCAAGTGCTGGGATTAAAGGCCTGTCAGTCTTCCTGCCTTGGCCTCCTGAGTGCTGGGATTTTTAAAAATATTTATTTATTTGAGAGAGGGGGAGAGAGAGAGAGAGAGAGAGAGAGAGAGAGAGAGAGAGAGAGAGAGAGAGAGAGAGAAGCACTATAAATGAACTCCAGGCACATGTGCCCTCTTGTGCATCTGGCTTTATATGGACACTGGGGAATTGAACTCTGGTCCTTCTGTATTTCAGGCAAATGCCTTAACCACTAAGCCATCTCTTCAGCCTTCTTTTTTCTTACTTTAGAATTATACAGATGCACATATAAAACCTAACTTTAAAGAGGCTGTGGAAAATCTGTATGCATGCATGTACACCTCTAAGCATGGTACCCAGCACATGTTGAGTCAAAATAATTAATGTCCTTCCTGCACCTATAGTCATTCTTATCTCAGTGGAAGGGGTTCAGTCAAAAGTCAGAGAGGGTAGGAACATAGAGGTTCTGGAACAGCAGTCAGGTGACACTCTAGAGGAGCAAGGAGGGGAGACAGACTGGTCCGTTTGGCATCTGGACCCTGCTTAGAGAGAATGAACGTGGCTAGATCCCTTCAGATAGATGGATTAACAGGGAAAAAGTCTTCTGCTAGATGAGGACCATCAGCCCCACTTTGTTTATTGCTTATCATGGCACTCTCTCATTGAATCTCCAAGACTTTGTTAGATGGAAAAGTGCTATTATGTTCATTTACTAAAGTCTTATGGGTTATATTGATAACAAGTGGCAGAATGAGATTACACAAACTCCACAGTCCAATGATAACCAAATACCTCTTTAGCCATAGCTATTTAGGAACACATTTATGATAGAGAGTCAGGTTATCAGAATCATCATGTCAAATGGGGTGGATCCTTAAATATTCTGTGTGTAATACCATCATAGAGGGGATCAAGATCATTGGTGGCTTCATGATTCCTGCTATCTGTGAATAGAGATTAATAATATAAGTTTTAAAATTCATCTGAACTGCAAGGTACATGAGAAATCCTAGTGTGAAAGGCTGTGGCCCTATTAGCAACTATAGATTTCTTTCTCTGTGTGCACGATGCACATTCGCTTAACATACTGATTATTAAACATAAAGTCTGAGGAGAGTTTATGGCATGGCAGACACTGTGATAAAGATTTATTATCAGGGCTGGAGAGATGGTTAAGGTATTTGCCTGGAAAGCAGAAGGACCTGAGCTTTAATTCCCCAGGACCCACATAAAGTCAGATGCGCAAGGTGGCACATGTGTCTGGAGTTTGTTTACAGTGGCTGGAGGCTCTGGTGCACCCATTCTCTCTCTCTCTCTCTCTCTCTCTCTCTCTCTCTCTCTCTCTCTCTGCCTCGTTCTCTCTCTAACTCTCTCTCAAATAAATTAAATATTAAAGAAGATTTATTATCATCTCATTTAGCTTTGCAACAGCTCTACACATGTCTAGCAATTACCTTCTTTTTGCTAGGACAAAACACTGACCCGAAGCAGCAGATGGAAAGGAAGGATTTGTTTAGACTTTCCGTTTCCAGGGGAAGTTTCATCATGGCGGGAAAAGCATGGTGAGAGCACAGCTGGGCATCATGCCTCCACAGCAGCAGAGAAGGAGTCCAGAGAGTGAGCTCTCTGAATACCCAGCAGGGCTGGACCAATAAATCTCAAGGCCTACCCCAGCTACATACTTCCTCCAGCAAGGCTCTACATCCCAAAGACTCCACTGGCTCAGGATGAAGTGTGAGAAGTCATCACAAACATGTAAAGCTTTGGGGAATGTTCCACATTCAAACCACCACAGTTGGCAATGTCCTCCCTATTTTCTAGATACATAAATAATAATGTTTCTTTTTCTTTTATTGTACATGTGTACTGCCAACTGAGATACACTCTCCAGCCAACATTTTAATTTTATAGATGATAATTGGAAGGGCTATAGCAGTGATGTGATTTGCTCAAGATCAGCTGGTGATATCAGGCAGGCTAAGACTGGATTCTAGATACCTCAATGGCTAAACTAATAATTTTCCTGCTGGGTGTGATGTGTCTTGATTAGAAGCATTCAGACATCAGCTGAAGGATGGGAATGGATTCTTAGGGCAACAGAGCCCCTCAACTACTATGGATACCAGGAGGCCTTGCAGCAGATGGCGTAGTAGTTCTCTGAATATTGACAGACACTCTTCTTGGCCTTTGGAAGATGGATCTCCTGAGGGAGGCCTGGCCAAGCCTTGCCTGAGTTTTCCATGAGGATTTGGGGGAAGAAGGAAAAGATAGAAGAGAGCTAAAAAGCAAGGGAGAGAACAAAACAAAGCGAGGAGAAAATCGATGCCTCGTTGCAAGCAGGTGGGAGCTGTGGTGGTGATGAGTATTTACTGTGCAGCGGTCTAATGATTTTAGAAATGTTTTTCTGACTGTACTGAGCACTTGTGGGATTGTTTTTCAAGACATAAAATACATTAAGGCTCAGTCATTAAGAGCTTAAAGGAGGAGGGAATGCAGGCTCCAAGCCCATTAGCACACCCTGTAGTTAAGTAAGGGCCTCATTCCTAATGCATTTTTAATTTATTCTGTTTTGTAAAATAAAACTTTAAACGGCTTCTTGTACCATCAAAATTGTAGGCAGCTCCCCAGCCAGTCCCCAGCCACTGAGCACTGCTGGGCTTCAAGGTGGCCCCAGTTCAGTTGTGACCCACTCTGCCGCATGCAGCTCTTGGTAGAAGCCTGACGGGTTTCTGCTAACAGGGGCAGTGTTCAGTGTTACTGGGATGGGAGGAAGGATTTCAGGACCTGTCACTGAGGGGTTCACCTCTCCTGAGCTTACTAGAGACCCAGGAGGGCATTCCTGCCTGAGAAATCTGAAAGGGCAGCATGGAAACTTGAAATGTGTCCGTTCATCTAAGCCTCTCTTTGACTCACGAAGGAGGTGCTGGACTTTAAATTATACAGATGAAGGAGTTGTGACTTGGAAAGTCTAAGTGCCCTGATCAAGCAGACTGACAAGAGTTCTCCTTGTGTTTCAGGCTAGGAGGAAGGCAGATGAAGGGTTAATAAGATGGTCATTCAAGGATTCTTTCCAAACTGCTTCTGTAGTGAATTTTGAAGGAGGCTTAGGACTCACCTTGCCTCCTAGTGAAGGCAGGAAAGCCGCTTACTAAGAGGTGCCGCTTACTAAGAAGATTTGGGTTTTTACTTCCATTTTTCTTCCCTACCTAGTTTCTTTCTATAAATCTGCACCTCTCTTCCTTAGATCTCTGTTCCAATGCCTCCTTTGTAGAGAGGTCTTCACTGATGGGCCACCTCTAAGAGACCTCCTCCATTCCCAGGACAAGTGGATGGCCTCATCCTGCTTTTGTCTTCTCCATTAGAGTGTTCTGTGAGATCTATCATGCTCACTGCTTTGCTGCTTTACTTTTGCTCTTGTCCACTAGGTAGGCTACCTGTGGGCAAGGATTTCACTTCTCTTCTTATGTCCAATCATCGATAGGAACTCAATTAAGAGGGAACTATGCGGAAGAGGGGGCGGAAAGATTGTGAGAGCCATGGTGGGGGAGACTATCCAGAGGTACGGCCAGGAGAACCTGGCTGAATACTAGGCTATCCATGGTGCCCTGTCACAAGGACTGATCCAGACGACCCATGGAGGAGGTTATCCAGCAGAGTGGGGAGGGGAATCGGGGATAGCAACTCATTGTTTGCCCACTAAATGTTGTAACTCATTATGGACAATAAAAATAAAAAAATTAAAAAAATTTTTAAAAAAAGAATTGTTGAACAAGCCGAATATGGTGGCACATCCATTTAATCTCAGCACTCAGGAGGCAGAGGTAGGAGTTCAAGGCCAGCCTGGGACTACAGAGCGAATTTCAGGTCAGCCTGGACTAGAGTGAGACCCTTCCTTAAAAAAATAAACAAGAAACAAACAAACAAAAGAATTGAATGCATGGGTGAGCTTCCTAACTCTGGGGCTCATCTCACTTTTTACAATTTGTAGGTGAGGACTCCAGGACTGGAGCAATTGCTCAGTGGTTAAACAAGCATGAGAGCCGAGATTCAATCCTCAGGACCCACATAAACAGCTCAGTGTGGCCACACACATCTATAACCCTAGTCCTGTAGGGAGCAGAGACAGGAGACTCCCCAAGATTCATGAAAAAACATCAAACTCCTGGATCAGTAAGAGACTCCAGCTTAAGTAAGATTAAGGGAAGAGTGATGGAGAGTGTACTCTCTCTGCTAGAGGCAAGTCCATGGGCATGTGTGCATAACACACTCACACACACACACACACACACAAGCACTCACTATATATATATATATGTGAAAGTAATTCAAAGTCTGAGCTCTGAATTTTTGTTTTGGTTTTTGAGGTAGGGTTTCATTCTAACCCAGATTGACCTCTAAGTCACTCTGTAGTCCCAGGCTGGCCTTGAATTTACAGTGATCCTCTACCTCTGCCTCCCAAGTGCTGGGATTGAAGGCATGTGCAACCATGACCAGCTTAAACTCTGAATTTTTTTGAGGGCTGGCATAATACATGTATCCTGATACAGTGTTTCATGCACAAAAATTATTATTAATAGTGTACCAATTGCATTCAGATTATGTAAGGATATAATAAACATAAATGAATATCATGATTAGCCTTGGGTCTCATCCCCAAAATATCTCATGTGTATGCAGAAATTCCAAAATATGAAACCCAAAACACTTCTCGTCCTACTAAGCATTTAAGGTCAAGTTTCAACTTGTAATTCGCCAGGTGGTAGATTTCACTTATACTGTCAATAAAATTACGTAAAAATAAAAAAAACAACAATTTGTAGGTGAGGGTAACTAATTAATATTTGAGAAGACCCATAAAAGAAGTTGGCATTCTAAGAGTAAACCCCTTAACATAAATCATAGATTCTCTAAATCCACAAAATGCCTTCAAGATTAGTCAATCCAATCCTCATATTAGAGATAAGAAGCCCAGAGAGATAAAGTGATTTTTCCAAAGTCACAAAGCTTATCAACCTAATACTCCTTACAAACAATCTGATTCTCTTTCTATTGGTGAGGCAAGCTGCCATTGGGGACTTGGCACCTTGGTATCTGATGGCATGTGGAGCATTCTCAGAGACCTATAGTGTATCCTCCAGTCCTTAAGGAAAGCCTGGGTTAGGTCACCAGTTGAGGAAGCTTATCAGGTGGAGGGGGTGAGGGATCAGGACCTTGCCAAACCTGGCAGACACCAGCTGTGTGGCTGTGTGTCAATTTTCTCTTTCTTTCTTTCTTTCTTTCTTTCTTTCTTTCTTTCTTTCTTTCTTTCTTTCTTTCTTTCTTTCTTTTATTTGCTAGGAGAGAGAGAGAATTGGTGCAGCAGTGTCTCCAGCTGCTGCAAACAAACTCCAGATGCATGTGCCACTTTGTGCATCTGGCTTTATGGGGGTACTGGGGAATTGAACCTGGGTCCTTAGGCTTTTCAGGCAAGCACCTTAACCTTTGAGCCATCTCTCCAGCCCTGTGTGTCCATTTTCTATCTCCACTTGCCAATACTACCCAGCAACTTCCTTCCCTGGCTGGCTGTGACAGATTTCTGAGGCTCTAGGAAGGAGCCTTTATACCATATTTGCTTTTTTAGGTTCTCTGATAGAACATGAAGCCTGCCCCAACCACAGTGGGAGGGGGTCATTTTGGGGAGAAGGAAGAATGCACTGACTGAAATTCTACTCAGAAGGATGAGTGACTAGCCCTGTCTATGGGCCATATCCCACCCAGAACAGCTACATATGCAGCCCGATGCAGCACCCTAAACTTACTTAAAACATGAATTTTTGTGTGTGACTTTTCTTGTAATTTGGTTGCATGGTTCTCAAATGTGCACTTCATAGGAAGAGAGAAGTGACAACATTGTGTCTCAATGTCAAAAGATTAGACTGGTGGAAGACTGCAGGGCTTCCTCACAAGCTGCAGCTGAGCATATTCGTGGTAAGGGCGAGGGGAAGAACCCTTCAAACAGCCCACATGAGTCCCAGGGTGCTTCTGTCCTGCTTTTCCCCAGTCGGCTGCTCTGTCTCCCAGCACCACCTGTAGGCACTGGGAAGACATCTGGCTGCAACTTCTCAGCAGAGACTCCTAGACATGCAATAACTCTGTGAGGGGGAGAAAGCAAATTTATTAAGAACCTGTTTGTGTCCAACATTGTGTTAGCTGCTTTCTCATAGTTCTTCAGTCCCAGAAGACAAATGAGCTTATTGCAGTTGTAAGATGAGATTTCCTAGGTCCAGAGAGGAGTACACACTGGAGCTGGTATACACAGACCCAGCCAGTCTGTCCACTGAGCCTCAGGCATTAGACGGGGCTGCTTCTTTGACCAAACTGACTGCAGAGACTGGACCCTGTCACAGCCATGTTGGGTCTTCCTGTCAGAGGCTTTGAGTGCAAGGATGAGGCGCTCCTTGAAGAGTCTTGGAAGTCATCTCAAAGCACATCCTTCACGGAGTCCACCTGCGGGTCACAAAGAGGAAAGCAGCCAAGAAAATGCTGCGAAGCAAAAGCCATTACCATCTCTGGCTTGTTGCTGTCGTGGTGATCCATGAAGCCAGCTCAGGGCCCAGCAGGCCGCCCCCCTGCTCTGGAAAGATGCATAGTAATGGGTCAGATTACCAGGCCTAACTTAATTGCTGGATTTAATCTTCATTACCAGGAAAAGCGGTGGACAGACCCTCTGGGTTTCTTTACTCATACCAGGATGTGTGTGTTGGAATCAAGCTCTAACAGAGCTCAGACTGGCCTTTTGAGCCTACAGTCTATCTACAGCCTGTGTTCACAGCTGACCAGAGGTGCTAGGTATTTTGTATGGGGGTTTTCTCCTTACCCTGGCTTCCACCAATATCAGGCATTTGTGAGTTATTTTATCAACAAACTTGTGTGCAGCAAGTTGCCATGGAAATATGAAAGTGATTGTTGGCATCGGTATCCTGAAAATAAAGCATGAGCCAAGCTGAAAAGTACCAGAGGATGGGGAGGGAGAGGCCTATGGAAAGGTACAGAGGAAGCCTCCTGTATTACTCCTGGATCAAATTTCAGGTATGATTCAATGAGATCAAAAGAATAGTCCTTGATGAGTCCAAGCGAAGCCAGAAAGCAGTAGTATAGCACTCATGTCTGCACACCAGCTTGCCCATTGCTCTGCCTCTGGAGAGTTGTACTTCAACTTGGCAGCCAGCCAAGATTCCCAGAGAGGGTACTGAGGAGACAGAGGTTTTTGGTACCCTAAGAAACCACCTGGTCTAATGGTCTAGTATTTTGTGTGAGAAAATGAAGGACCATGGAGAAGAAGTGATCTATATTGCATAGACCTATCCTGTGGAAAAGATGGAGCCTGGGTTCCTGAACTTTACATTTAGCACTCTTCCATGGAATAATTCCCTAGCCTTCTACCCATCCACCCACCCACTCAATATCCTTTCCCTAGTGTAAATGTCCTAGTATACTCAATCAGAATATCTGTTATTTTATAGTTGGTACCAAATTACTTTTATAATTTCCTGTCCACTTAACCAATCCAGACCCAGGGAAACTTTTAAATGGTCTTCTTTCCCACCAATGGGTTACCAGTAAAGAAAATATTGTATACATGTAAAATGGAATGTTACTAAGGTATATAAAGGAGTGAAATATCTAGACATGCTCCAATGTGGAACCTTGAAAATACCAAGATCAGTGAAAGAAATGATCACATATTGTATGATGTCATTTATGTGAAATGTTCAGGGAGGTGATAGATGGAAAGCAGAGACAGACAGCAGAGTGATGGTTCCCTAGGGCTAGGGAGGAAGAGGGATGGAGGCATGCTGTTCCATGGGCTTATTTTGAGGGTGATAAAAGACACTCTAGAATTCAATGTAGATGGTGGTTGTATAACATTCACCTTCTTTTTTTAAAATATAGGACCTTCAGGGCCTGGGAAGATGGATCAGGAGTTAAAAGTGCTTGCTTGAAAGTCTGCTGGCCTGGGTTCAATTCCCAAGCCATCCATGTAAACTGGATGCAAAAAGTGGTGCAAGCATTTGACATTCAATTGCAGTAGCAAGAGGCTTTGATGTGTCCCCTGCACAGTGCAAATAAATAAATAATAAATAAATAAACGACTTTCAGTTTCTTTCAAATCCTCTACTGAGCTGGGGTAGTCCCACCATCTACAAGGCTACAACCAAAAAGTTCTATATCATTGCTTCCAGATCTCATGTTGGTATAGACAGGGTAAATTTCTTCTAGAAAGGTCACTCTACAGCCAAGAAAGATCCTGTGGCCCCAGGTCCCTTGCAAGGAGCCTGTGGTGGACTCTTCTCCTGGGTGCCCCAAAAGGACAGCTGCAGTAAGCTAAGTAGGAGTTAGCTACAGACCTTGAATTTAAAACAAATCTGAATTTTAAAACTCTTGACAGCTTTGGTTCCTGTCACTATTTTTAATAGATTTTTATCCCTTTTGCATTCAATTATTATCATTGTCACCAGACATGAGGGGAATTTCAACGTGACTGTTAAAAATGTCAAGCTTATTAGACACTCACTCAGAGCTTAGTTAATTTTGTTGTTTTGTTCTCTACTCCCCCTACTTGCATTTTATTTATTCATTTTTGGTTATGTGCACATGGCTAGCCTAAACATATGGGCTAACTCCCCCCAACCCCTGTTTTAAAATACTTTAATGAATTCTGCAGAGTCTCATAGCTTGAATGCATGTGAGAGGGGCAGTGCCCCCCTGAAGTTGCAGGAGAGAGGGTACCTGCTGGGTCTGCCAGGCTGCCATCTGCTGGGCCTGCCCCTGGGGGAAACACTTCTCTGCTCTCCAATCAATATAAACTGCAGGGCTCCTGGCTTTCGAACTTTGGTTTCCATTTTCCTTTAGTTTGGGGGGAATTGCTTCTCTCTCCCTGAAAAATGGTCTCCTTGGAGAGTTCAAATGAGTCATTATTGATCTTGGACCTCCCCAGTGACTCTCTGCGGGCACCCACTTTGGATGGAGACTATTTTTTATTGTCCTTGTCTTTCCTGGCAGATGTTTGTTTGTTTTAAAGCCATGAAGAATAAAGAGATTCAAGAGATGTTATTATTATTATTATGATGATGATAGTGATTATTATTATTATTATTATTTGCTTTGGCCCAACTGCCAGAGGTTATATTAAATACTTCTGCACACCAAAGGACCGGACAACTTAAATACCAAGGAAAAGAACCCACTCAGATGTCATGCGTACAATTGCATTACCAGGCCAGACTGGTGAGATAGGGGCACATATCAGGTTCCCTCCTCTGTTTCTTAGTGCATTGATGTGGAATGGTGAATGTCCAAGACCAGCTACAAGAAAATCAGCTGGTGACTTTGGAGTGATTTATCAGATGTCAGTTGTCTGTTTTGGGTCTCCTGTTGTGTGTGTGTGTGTGTGTGTGTGTGTGTGTGTGTGTGTGTGTGTGTGTGACAGGTAGCTAATTCAAAATTCTTTTCCAATTGTTCAAGTTGGAGGCCTAAGGTCACTCATTTTGAATCCATTTTCTTTTTTTAACATAAGTTACAGAGCTACGAACATCACTCCAATTGAGAACTTAGCTGCATCCCACAGGTTTTGACATGTAGCATTTTTGTTATCAACCATTGCAAATTTTAATTTTCATCATGAGGGGTTTTTATTTATTTACTTATTTAATTATTTGCTTATTTGTTTGCTTATATGCAAGCAGAGAGAGAGAATGGGTATGCCAGGACCTCCAGCCTCTGCAAATGGACTCCAGATGCATGCACCACTTTGTACATCTGGCTTTAGGTGGGTACTCAGGGATTTAACTACAGTCATTAGGCTTTGCAGGCAAGTGCCTTAACCACTGAGCAATCTCTCCAGCCCCTCAAGATACATTTTTATTGGTAGAAGTCACAATAGAAACAGTAAAAGACTTTTTAAGGAAAAGGAAGTTTAGGGCTTCACATACCCTTCATTCATTCCTTACTTCTTCACCTCAGCTGCGTGCTTACTCTGTCACAAACTGGATCCAGACCTCCCCAAGACTCTTTCAGCCCTTTATTGAAGCTCTGGATGCCTGGTTCGTGAGGTACACTCTGTTCTGTATGCAACTGTGTGCACATCTGTACACTAGCTCACACAAGCATGCTAACCCATGTTAGCAGAGCTCTGTCTCCAAACTTCCTGCATCAGGAGCTGAGCAAAGGAGCCATGGAAATCCAGCTCACATGGGACTCCAATTTATTCAAAAGAAGCCATACTATTGTTACACATCTTATTTCAAGACCACCGACTAGGAATCACTGAGGAGAGGAAAGACCTACTTACCATCATGAGGTTTTTGATTCACCAATTATTGTGATATATTTTATTATTATTTTTGTTCATTACTCTCCCCCCCATTGGCTTTGGTTTTATTTATGTTCCTTTATTGTTTCCTCTTTTGCTATAATTTGTAAAAGTGCCAGATAATATAGTCTCATAACACTAATAATTCTTAAGACTTGTTTTATGGTCTATCAGCTAATATATTTTTTAAGTAAATGTTTCATGGGTTCTTGGGAAGAGTGTACTCACTATTTGGTAGATGCCATATTTCTCATGTGTCTATTACATAAATCTTTACCTTGTATTGGTCAAGCTTTACTCATTCTGCTTTCTGGACATATTAGTTGCCTGGATAAATGTGTTGAAATTTCATATTTGATGATAGATTTGCCAACGTAGAGCAATTCCATCTCACTTTGATTTATATATTTTGAGGTTATGTTATTAAATATATGTAAACTTAGAATTATTTTATCTTCCCGATAATGTGAAGCTCTTGTCATTGTATAAAAATTCTCTATCTTTTCAATATTTTAAAACATTTATTTGACACAGGAAAAGACCAAGAGAAAGAAACAGAGAAAGAGTGAGTATGGGTGTGTCACATCTCCAGCCACCAAAAACAAACTCCAGATGCATGCACCACTTTGTGTATCTGGCTTCTCATGGGTTCTGGAGAAGTGAACCCATGCCATAAGATTTGGAAGCAAGCACCAAGACTCATCTCTTCAGCCTTAAAATTTCTCTTTATATTATTTACCCCCTTTCTGGTTAAAATGTTTAACTTGATATTAATCTAACCTCACCAGCTTTTCAATATCAGCTCTTGCTTGATGTGTCTTTTAGGAAATTTATTTATTTTCATGCATTTGTGTGTGTGTGTATGTGTGTGTGTCTGTTTGTCTCTCTCTCTGTGTGTGTGTGTCTTCCAATGGTTCTTGCCGCTGCAAATGAATATCAGATACTTGCACCACTTTGTGCATCTGGCTTTATATGGGTGCTGGGGAATCAAGTCTGAGCTGGCAGGCTTTACAAACAAGAACCTTTAACTGCTGAGCCATCTTCCCAGCCCCTGCCCTATCTTTTTATCATGTTTTTACTTTCAATTTTTATGTTCTTATTTTATAAAAACTATTTGACTTAAAAATATAGCCTGGGAGTCATTTTTAATTGGAGAGTTTATTAATTTATTTAGTGTGTTTGCTGACATTTTCAGGTTAATTTTTATGATTTTATTTCACACTATTTCTCCCACATTTTCTTTTTCTATATTTTTTGCTGTCATTTGAACTGATTGACATGCTTTTAATGTTATTATTCTTTTCACTTTTCCTTTACTAGTTTGAAAGTTGATTTATATGATTATTCTTTTAGTGGTATCTTAACATGCAGAGTTAATTTAACAGTGTCTAAAATTAATCAGTGTCTTTAAACAATTTAGCAGCCTTCGAATGCTGTGATTCTCATCATCCCTCTTCTAGCTGATACACTATTTTCGTCGAGTATTTTGAATTATAGCCATTTCTAATGTCAAAATTTAGACTTGATTATTGCTGTTTTGCTCAGTCTGTGTTTATTTATATTTGTCTCCATATTTCCAATATTGCACTTGATCATTCCTTTTTTATTGTATACTTTCCTCAGAGATAATCTTCCTTCTGACTAATGAGCATTCTTTAGAGACTGTTAGTGAGAGCCACTCATCGGGAAATGTGCTTATTTTATCTTGATTCTCAAAAAATGATTTCACTAGGAATGGAACTCAAGTCATAATCCTAACACATCGAAGATATTATTTAACTCTTTCTAACTGTTTAACTTTTTAACTGTTGCTGTTTCAGAGCCAATCACTGGCCTCAATACAGTTCTCTTGTATCGAATGTGTCTTTTCCTTCTGCCTTTGAAAGATCTAAGCGTGCTTCTTATTTTGAAGTATAGGAATCGTACATGTACAGTCTGATGAATTTTGAAAAGTGGATATATTCATGTAGTCATCACTCAGATTTTAAAAAATAAAAATAAAATTTTGTAAGCAATCTAGAAGCCTCCTGCAGGAATTACCTACTTTTCCAAAGATAAGTACTGTTTCCCTCTCTGCCTTCAGAGATGAGCTTTGCCTACTTCTTATTGTGCTTGCTTGCTTTTTTGTCTTTTGTATTTTACAGATTCATTTTTCTTTTCTAGGCTAGGCCAGCATTTCATATATGCTGCTTAGTGTCTCATGCAAGTCATGGGACTGAATTTTGATGTCATTCTACAATTGTGGAAAACTCCTGTTCATCAACTCTCTCACCACTGCCTCTTACTCTTTCTCTGTGGTAAACTTTCTTACCACATCTTTCATACCTCATCCTTTAGTCTCTTGGTTACATTCTGAATTCATCTTTCAATTCACCGATTCCTCCTTCAGCTGTGTTGAGTCTGCTATTCAACCTCCCTTGAATTCACATCATTTGTAGTTTGCATTGAAATTCCATTTGTTCTTTTCCAAACATACTTTTTTTGCATGTGTACATGTGGTGTGTGTGTGTGTGTACGTGTTTATATGTGTGTGGGGTGCATGTATGTGTAAAGGTTGGTGTTGGGTGTCTTTCTTGATCACTCACTCACCCATACATTTCCTTTTTTTATTGTCCATAATGAGTTATATTATTTAATGGGCAAACAATAAGTTGTTATCCCCCATTCCCCAATGCCCCTCTTCCCCATCCCCTATCAGCTGGATATCCTCCTCCTTGGGCAGTCTGGATCAGTCTTTGGGGCAGGGGATCATGGATAGCCTAGGAGTCAGCCAGGTTCCACCGGCCTTCTACTGAGGGCGGCCATGACTTTGGGTATTCTCCCCCACCAAGGCTCTCACAATCTTTCCACCCCCTCTTCTGCACAGTTCCCTGAGTCGTGGTGGGTGAGTATTCTGAGGCAGGGTCTCTCACTTGAAGCCAGAGCTCACCAATTGGGCTAGTTTTCCTATCCAGCATGCCCCAGGAATCCCGTCTCTGCCTTCAAGGAGAGCTGGCATTATAGGCAGGTATCCACGCCCACTTGACATTACATGGATGCTAGGAGTTCAAACTCCAGTCCTCATGTTTGTGCAGCAAGAGCTTGCTAATTAAACCAGCACTTCAGTTCCTGGAAATTTTTATAAGCCCCCTTCTTCATTCATTATTTTCAGGCTTCTTTTTACATAGGAAAGCACATGAAACACTTATTTATGCTTTCAAATATCTGAAATATTTAGGCTTCTGATTCTACTATCTATTTTTGCTGCTAGATTTCACTTATGGAAATTTGTTGCTTTGTGTGTTTTGTAACTCTTGATGATAACTTCATATTCCTTAAAATTTCATCTGGGGAAATTATTACAGAGATCAAGTGCAATTGCATTTTACCAAAGAAAATTTGTGTTGGTACCTATCTGGTAGGTGTTTGGGGAATTACACCAACCTAAGGCCATTTGAAATTCAACTTTTTGTGTGCATATGTATAGTATGGTGTGATGTGGTGTGTGTGGTGTATATACATGTATGTGTGCTGAGGTGGTGCCCTGAGCTTGTGGTAGCCAGAGGAGATCACCAAATGTCTCCATCCATTGTCCACCCACCTGTTTTTCCCTACTGATTCCAGAGTTTGTTGCTTGTGAGGCTCAATGATTCTCCACTCTGCTCCACACGGGACTGGGGTTACAGATGTGTGTGGCTGTGCCTGCTTTTTTTATGTGGGCTCTGGAGATTTGAACTTGGGCAGCCTGAGGCTTTCTCAGACCTTCAAGCTTGTACAGGAAACACACTTAACCACTGAAGCATCTCTCCAGCCCTAAAATTAAACATTTTGCCTGAGGATTTGGATCACCAACTCAAATGAGTGGTTATGAATGTCAAAGAAGAATATTTCTCTCCAACATCAAGCTAAAACAGGTTTCCTTGTTGTTCTATTCTGCATAATGGGTTTAGCTTTAACACAATGACTGTTTTAGAGTAGTTTTAGATTTATGGGAAAATTTTCAAGATAGCAAGACCATCATATTCCCTGCATATAGTTTCATTTTTATTAATATTTTACATCTATATGGTGTATTTGTCACAACAAATGAACAAATATAGATAGTTATCAACTCAAAATCTATTCAGATATTTTTAGCTTTTATCTAATACCATTTTTTCTGTTCCAGGACCTAAGTTAAGATACCACATTACTTTTAGCTATCACATCTTCTGTATATTCTGTATATTCATAGGTTCATTATTATTATTTGTGGTACTGGGGAATGGAACTCAAGGTCCATGCTAGGCAAGCATTATACCAATGAGCTATATCTCTAGCCCAATTTTAATGGCTTTAAAAAGTATTGCTCAGATATTTTGTAGACTGTCTCTTTATTGAAATTTGCCTTATGTTTTCATCATAGTTAAACTGGAATAGGTTTAGGAGTGAGAGACTATAGCATGGTGTTGCGGTCAGCTTCCTAGTTGCTGCGCAGAAAGAACCCAAGCAAAAGCGGCTTATGGAGGAATGGGTTTATTTGGCTTACGGACTTGAGGGGAGATTCCATCCTGGCAGGGAAAACAATGGCATGAGCAGAGGGGTGGACATCACCTCTGCCACAGCACTGGAAACAGCGGCAGGAAGGTGTGCCAAATATTGGCAAGGGGAAGCTGGCTTATAACCCCATAAGCCCGCCCCCAACAACACAGCTTCATTGAGGTTGTAAAATCCAAACTGCCATCAGCTGAGGATAGATCTAGCAGACCACATTCATTTATTTGTGGGGGACACCTGGATCAAACCATGACACATGATTTTGGCCATTTTATACAGTCTTTATCATTAACCTACGCACTATGAGTGAGCTTAAGCTTTATCTTACGGCTTCTGAACTGCCAACAGCCACCAATCAAGATAGAAGCCTAAAGTCCTTGGGTTTAGGCAGACATGCTGAGGACAAAAGCTTATGTTCTGAGGTCTTGTCTTTCACTTTAGTTTGGGCCTCTGTAGAGTTTTACTTTCTTACTCAGGAAGCATTTCACATAGGAAGAGGCTCTTATATAATTCATCCAGATTTTAATGTTGTTTTCATGGAGACAATTATTCAAGACACTGCACTGCAGAAAGGAAAGTGCTCAGAGACTTGCGAAGAGTCCGGCCTGCTTGAAGCTCCACATTTATTCAGGGAATGTGTATTGAGCACTTCTTATGGAGCTGAACATTTTGTTAGGCACTTGGAAAGCATGTGTTCAGCCTCTGTCTATATGTCTTTAGGCTTCAGAGACAAGCAGGGGAACAGTATGTGCTGGAATGGCACTGTGGGAAGCCAGGAGCACAGCGTGGTTGGAGCCTAGAGAGTGAGGAGGAGAATGCCCAGAGGGGACTCCAGAGAAGTAGGTAGGGATCAAGCCAGGACTGCTTATAGGTCAAACTAAAAATGTCAGATTTCATCCTAAAAGCATTGGGAGGCCACTGAAAGTCTTTGATTCGGAAATGTTATGGTAATTTATGGGTATTCTGAATAGGGTTAAGGAGGATGGGAAGCCTTGGGATCTGAGGAGGACTTAGGAGCCAGAATGAACAGGGCAAGGTGATGGTCCTGGAGAGGACAGCGAAACAGGAGCCAGGTCTCAGAGAGGACAGCTGAAGGACAGGGAAGGCAGTGCTTGAGAATGGAAGCTGCAGGGAAAGGCATGGCACCCAAAGGAGCTGCTGTGCTTGCTCAGGTGGAGTCCCTCCAGAGCTCAGAGATGAGGGCTGAACTGCAGACGTGAGTGTGTAGGTCTTGCTGGAGTCCCAGGGCAGAGGAGGAGATGGGAAAGAGGCTGGTGAGTCTGAGAAAAGGACACTGGAGAGAACAGGTCCTCCCTCAGCCAGTGAGGGCCTGTGGGATGGGGACTCTTCTCCATGGGCTTCTCAAAGAGTGTGGTTCAGAGCCACCATATACGTGCCACAAGGGGACTTCCAAAGCCCTTCCAGAAGCTGTTCTAACTGGAAGCTGGCCTCTTCCTTCCTGTTTGGTCCCACTCTCCACCTGTCTCTCTGCTCTAATCAAAGCATTCCTTTTATCTATCCTAAACAGCTTCTAAGAATGCCTCAGGACCCGTGCCTTAGGGAGCTAAGACGACAGCAAACTACAAGAATTCCTCAGCAGAGTCATGTAATCTGGATCCCATGCCAAATCCTGTGTCTTTTTTTCCATTTTTTAAAAAAATTATTTATTTATTTTAAATCTGTCATTTTTATTGTCCATAATGAGTTACATAGTTTAGTGGGCCACCAATGAGTTGTTATCCCCAATTCCTCATTGCCCCCCAATCCATCCCCAGTCAGCTGGATATCCTCCTCTATGGGCCGTCTGTATTAGTCTCTGTGGTAGGGGACCATGGATAGCCCAGTCTTCAGCCGGGTTCTCCTGACCCAAGTGTGTTGATACTGAAGGGTGCCATGCCTCTGATAATCTCCCCCACCACGGCTCTCACAATCTTTCTGCCCCCTCTTCTGCTCAGTTCCCTGAGTCGTGGTGGGTATTAAGGCTGCTTTAATGTTGAGAGCTTAGGGGGCTTTGTGTCGAGATTCGTTGGTTTCTGTCTCACTGGCTTATCCTTTGTTGATTGAATGGCTGTGTCTTTTCTAGTCCACCTCAGATTGTGAGGGGTCAGGCAGCTCCAGAGACACCCTCTCCTTGAGTGGGAGGTGCTAAAACTGATTGGTCAGATATGAAGCAATCAGCTGTCTCTCTGACTCATCTGAAAAAAGGAAAACTTTAATTAACTTTCCTTAAAAAAAGCTCTCTCTTCCCCACATGGCAGGCTGGCAAACGGACCTCTGACTCTCCAGGGTCTGGTAAGGTCTCTCCAGTCCCCACCACAGCCTGTGGTGAGAGGCTGGATTTCTCTTTCACATGAATCTTTTCTTCTCATGATCTTTCCCCTTTTGTTTAGCTAAACAACATAAGTTCTGTTAACCTCTCCACGTTTTTCTCCCCACACTGGTGGCTGGAGAACTCTGTAACTCCTCATGTTCCCTTAAATAATAAAGTCTCCCACTATACCTCACTATCTTGTTGCCTATGACTTTAAATCTTTAACTTTGTAGACAAGTACTTGGGTGCATTGGAATTTTTGCTGGGCGTTATCTAAATTCTAACACCCAGTATACCCCGTTTCAAGAGCACCCTGAACGCTTTGCTTAGCAAGGTGAGCTGATCAGTTACTGAGTTTAGACAGCTGCCTCCTCCAGGAGGGCTGGAAAACTATTGGGGGAGTGGGTAGGAATGTCTGAGTAAGGTGGGAGGGCTGCTGTGGGCAGAGCCTAGAAAGGAATGGAATGGATCTTCATGGAAAAGGCATTGAGTATGCGGAGGAGAGGAATGAGGGGGACATGGACAATCGTTCTGGAGTCCCCAGAGACAAGTTTTACTTTACCCATCATTTCTCACAGGCAGTGTCCTGGGTCAGTGGGCACATGTGGCATAGACAGGTCCTGAGACCTGAGAACAGCTTTCACAAAGTAGAGTTCGTATTGGCAGCAGGATGGGCACAGGCTCACCCTACCTAAGGAAATGGCTGTCACCATGAGCGCCAACGCGAGGAACCACATAATCCACTCAATCACTTACTGCTTAAAAACTCACAGGAAGCCCTCAGAGCAGTTATGGAAAGCGGGCCTGTGTTCCCTGGGTGATCTCCATGCCGCTCACAAGGAGATACAGAGAAGATACAGGGGAAAATGCTTGACCCCAGACTCTCCTCCCCATCCTTGTGTGGTCTACCATGCTGATTCCTCTCTCCATCTAGAGCAACCCATTCACCCAACACTTGTCGAGTTCCTTCTACAGGCGGGCACTGTGGGATACAGAGGTGATTCAGACAGGAGCCTTTCCCCTTATGAGACTATGAGAGGAATTTGTTTACAGTGGCAGGAAGTCCTGGGTGCCCATTCTCTCTCTCTCTCTCTCTCTCTCTCTCTCTCTCTCTCTCTCTCTCTCTCTCTCTGTTATAGAATATAAAAAAAAGGAAATACTAATTCATATATAGCAAACAGCGCTCTAAAACCCCACAGCAAGACAAAACCAAACTTATTTTGGGCTGGTAAGGTAAGGTATTTAGGGCACGGCATAAAGCCTGACAAGGAATCAAACCATCTGATGAGTGATAGGCATTATAGAACCTATTGTGTAATAGAAGTATGCTGTATAGGCTATCATGTGACAGCTCTTCCGTGCTCTCTGTTGTCCCCTCAGACAAGCCTCCTTCTCTGGTTCTGAGGGAGCCCAGGCCGAATCCAGATATAGAAGGTAGATATGGGGTTCAGGGAATCTCTTCTGGAAAGGAGGCCAGAGTGCTCCTGGGTAGAGGCAGGGCACTGGGGCTTTGAGAGCCTGGAACAGCCGTGGAACTAGTTGGCAGCTATCCTCTGTCTCCTGAGTTGCGGAGCAGCCAGAAAGCAGACATTAAAGACCCAGCAGGAAGATCACCTATACCTCAAGGTCTTCACAATCTTCAGTGTTCCAAGCTGCTCTCAGCTCTCCTTCCTTGGAGACAACATGACCTTGAGCTGTGGCTCTCCTCAATGCTCATGACCTTTTTTGTAAGCCAGGACTATACCTGGCCCTTCGCCTAACACTAAGCACAGAAGGCTCTGAGCCTGCAAGTCACTGCAGAGTGGGACCCAGACAGGCAAGTCAAAGCCTGCCACAGGGAATCTTCCTGCAAGGTCTCTGTGGATTTGCATCTCCTGGCATTAATCCTCATTCTAAATTCCTAAAACCTGGAGAAAACTTGAGTATTGTGTGAGAATGGAGGATGCTCATTGGTCTTAGAAGCTATATAATTTTTTCTTCCAGCTTTGTGCTGTAATTAATTGTCTGGTGAGCCCTTGGATGGGAATGACATTCAGACCCATTTAAACTAATGAATTGTTGTTGTTTGCAAATGATACCGTTGCCTCTGCTTTAATGAGTGGCTCCTAATAGACTCTTATGATGGACATTTGATTCTTCAGCAGGGAGGGTGATGCTGACAGCCTTTCTTTCTGTTTTCATTTTGCTCTTGGAGGCTCCCTGGCCCTGTACCAAAGCTCTGAAAGCTAGCTGACAATCTGGCAATGGGCAGTTGTTGGATAAGTCTGCCCTCCAGCTAGCACCCTGCACTCAGAGCTAGAAGGATCTGGAAAGTACACTCCACTCAGGGAGGCACAGAGGGTGATGGGCTGTCTGTGTTTCTAAATGTGGAGATTTCACCAACAACTTTAGTATAGGAACCTATTACTTTACAAAATAAGACTACTCTACGGAGTTGCATATAAATCTGATTGTGTTTTGGGGGAGAGATGGACCGATTTTGTCAAGTTGAATTGAAAATGTATGGGAGGCCCTGAGTGTTTGAGAGAACCCCAGGGTGGTCTGGAAGAGGGGGGAATCTTACAGAGAGAAAATCATGCCTGAATATTCTGCTTGTTTCCTAAGTTCATGCACTTCACCACAAAACAAACCCATGGTGTGCCTCAATGTTATTCCCATGATGAAGTAAAGATAAATAATAGGCAAGACGTATTTATTTATTCACTTATTTGGCAGAGCTGGGGATCCAACCCAGGACCTCATGTGCTCACTCTTCCAAGGAGCTGCCTCCCCAGCCTACCTGCTGTGCTTCTGGAGGCATCAAGTTCAGGCCTCAGCAGGGCCAGCCCAGGCCTCACACCCATGAGAACAGACAAGCTTGCCCAGCCCTGCCAGGCAGGGTACTAATCATTTCCTCTCCTGTCAAGGCCTGCTCCTGAGAGCTGGCTGAGCTGTGCCCCTCTTGTTCTGTTGACCTTTTGCCCCTGCCCCTTTATGATAACAATGGCATAAGAACGTACAGAGAAGGAGGATTAGGCTGGCTCTGGTGGCAGAGAGGAGACCACTGTGGCATTATGGAGTTGAAAGTTATTTCAAGCAGGGAATGGGAAGAGCTACCCTGCTTTTCAAAGGCATGGCTTTTTCTCTTCTTTCATCCCCAAAAGAGGCTTGTCTTTATTCTCATCTGCCTTTTCTCCCCTTCTTCCTGCCCCCTCCAACCTATGGCTTCAGAAAACTCAAGTGTCTCTAAGGCCAATTGTCCGTGGCTGTGGAGAAAGCATACGAAGTGATATTTCCTCTAAATTACAGCTGTCATGGGGTGGGGACTGCTTTACATCTGTCAGCCTCACGGTGCCCAGTAAGCGGCTGTGTTAAGCTGTAACAACAGTGCTCCATGCCACCAGGCGGCAAATGGATTTTGGTTCCGCTTTAATTTCTAGCGAACGGCCATGCCTGGGCCACATCCATCAGCAGGAGCCGATTCTGCTGCTGCATTAACAGCCTTGTTTAATGGCTGCCTTGCTGCTTATCACACCTCGGCCTGATTAAATTGTTATATAAAGAGAAATGTTTTTGCAATAAATATCTCTCGGGAATTTCAATCAGGTTCCAGAGCCACCTTTGCTGAGTCATGCTTCTTTTCTTTTCCATTAATGAAGCTTTCATAGAAAACTGGTAGGGCAGACTTGGGGAAATGGGGGAACAAGAATCAAAAATGTGGACAGCAGCCAGGCATGGTGGCGCACGCCTTTAATCCCAGCACTCAGAAAGCAGAGGTAGGAGGATTGCCGTGAGTTTGAGGCCAGCCTGAGACTACATAGTGAATTCCAGATCAGCCTGGGCTAGAGTGAGACCCTACCTCAAAAAAAAAAAAAAAAACAAGACAAAAAAAGTAGACAGCAGTGATGGAAGGAAGCTTCAGGCCTAGTGGGAACAAGTCAGAAGGCCAACCATCTCTCCCCAGATCTGCCCAATAAATAAAGAAATAATATATAATAAGTCTTGCCCGTGAGGAAATCCTATGTGCTAAGATGAAAGAAAGACTGAAATCATGAGCCATGTTGTTCGGGATGGATCACCGTGTCCTCTCTGCCTGAGCTCTTGACAGGTCAGGTCAGATATGGGATGTCCACAAGGAAAAGGAGACCCAAGGTGAAGGAGTTCAGTGTTGTAATTGTCTGTGGGGCTTTTTGGTTTATCTTTGTCTTAACCACACAAGGAGCCAATGATGTTGCTATTATCATCTCCATGTGCCATTAACATCTCCTGAGGGACAACGTAGAGAAGTGAAGCAGGTTGACCTGTTCACATGACCAAAAGGGTGTCAGGGTCAGGATTTGGCCCCAGCATCTGGCTACTGAGCTTTGCCCTGGACCTTTATCTGAAAACACCAAGTTTAGGAACCAGCAAGCACTTCTGAGCACCTGCCCACTCAACTGTGTGCTAAATACGTTACCAAATATTGGAAGTGGAAGATAATTAGATGTGAGTCTTGCCTCAAAGGAATTTGTGATACAATTGGGGCAGGAAAAACGCACCTGAAAATGGCTCAAAAATAATGAGAAAGGGCCACAAACTGAGAAAAAAGGAAATACATACCTTTGATCTCAGAAAGCAAAGTGCCATCATCCTTTCCATCCCTGGGCCTTAATGATTCGATGAAGCTTGTAGTTAGAACTGGGGAGGGGTTGAATCAACTCTGAGATAAGAACAGATGGAGCTGGATCTGGTTGGCCTCTGCGATGGTGTGCGTTTTGTCAGAAGGATGGATGTGTATGGAAGCAGGAGAATAGAAGGGCAAGCTCACTACCAGTTAGTTCCCTCCATCTTTTCCAGGGGCAGAGGGGAGGTAGCTGTAAACCAGGCCCCTTGAGGTGATCCCCTGGCCTCGTGGAGCAAAGGGGTCAAAGCTCCAGGCAGGAAGGCACCTCATCAAACTTCTCTTTGACTGCCATAGGACTTCAGCTCAATGCGTGGTAATTTGGACCAGCCGAGCATTTTAACTTGGTGTAAATTGCTCTATGGCTTCAGAATGGGGAGAGGAAGAAATGAATAAACTTTCCAAGAAACTAATTAACCCACAGACAGTTCACACTGTTGTTCTAATCCAGACAGAATGTGATAATGGACACATAGTTCAGAGACAGCTCATCAGGACATAAAGTCGACCAGTTTAATCATTTTTCTCTGGCAGATAATGAAGCTGTTTCATTTTATTTTGGTTTATATCATGTTGGGCTCCCTAGGCCCAGTGAGTACAGGGATGGCATCTTGCCAGAGAGGGAGAAAGATAAAAATAGAGATAGAGTTTTAGAAAGAGAGAGAGAGACTTGATCATCTCTGGAAACAGGGAGACTTCCCACCACCTGGCCTTCATTATCATAAAACATCTGTTAGAAGAAACATGTTGTGGGGAAAACAGTGGTGGGTTTAAGTGATCTTCAAAAGGCAAAGAGAACCTCAGGCTTAGAGCACAATCCACGGCCTTACATATCAATCAGCAAGAAAGAAGTTGATTTGCTTTGTCATCAAATCATAACCCGCCTGCACACAGTGTCTCCTCAGATGACCTGACCAACGTCAAAGCCATTCTGTATTTGGGGAGATTACAAGTGGCCTTGACAGTCCTCCAGGAGGGGCTACTAAGGCTCAAAGCTTGGGGCCTGAACACACCATCGCTTCATTTTCTCTGGCCCTAGCGCTCGACCAACCCCATGCATCCACTGTCTGTTTTACTCAGCAAGCCCTCCCATGCATCCTCACCTCTGTCTGCTTGCTGCCACTTGATAGCGCCTCTTTGACCCCACTGGCTTTGAACCTCAACTTCCTTATACAGGAAACAGGCAGAAAGACCTATGTAAGTTTTCTCCACAGCTATGGACAATTGACCTTAGCGACTCAGTGAATGAAACACCCAGAAAGTTTCGTAGGGTGTCCATGATGAGCACTCAGAAAGAGCCAGGAATTGTGATAATGATCAAGGTTACTCCCAAAGACTCTGCCTACCAACTAGATCCTGTGGACTCGCCTAAGCCAATGCCTAACGGCCCCATTTTTCTCGTTCATGCTTCACTCCACAGCTCCTTCTGAGTGCTCATCAGATCCACTTCCTAGCCTGGCACTCAAAACATCCCTCCGTGATCTCCACTCTTTTATCATTTAGGTCTGAAATGTCACCCAAAGGTTCATGCATTGAAGACTTGGTCCCCAGTGCAGCTAAGTTCAGAGTGGAGCTTTGGGGAAATGATTGGATCAGGAGAACTCTGATCTTGTTCTTGGATGGATCTATTAATTGGCTCCCAATTTAATGGATTATTGGGAGGTCATGAAAACTTAAGAGGTGGTCTTAGTTGAAGGGAGTGGGTCCTTAGGGTCACGCTCTTGGTAACTATGCCTTATTCCTAGCCCCTCCTTCCTGTTGTCTCTGCGTCCTGGCTGTCATGAAGTGAGCATTCGATGTTGCCACATATTCCCATTGCCATAATGATCTGCTCCCCTCAAGCCCAAAGCAATGGAGCCAACCAGCCATGAACTGAAGCCACCGAAACTGTGATTCTAAACAAGCCGTTTCTCCTTTAAAATTGTTTTCTCTGGTTTTTTATTTTTTTGTCATTGCAACAGAAAGCTGACTGACACATCTTTCCATCCTTATCTCTCACAACCATGCAACTGAAGTTATTGCATTAATCAGCCTGTCCTTTCACTGTTCTCCACTTGTCAACCCATTCTTACGTTTTCAAAGTGGAAGGTAATTAGTAAAGTGTGTACTCAATATGTGTCAAACTGATAATGAAGAGAAAATATTTGACTCTGCATTTAACAGAACACACATAAATATCTCTGTAAAATTTCCTATGTAATTGAAAGAAAGGATGGGTTCAAGACAAGACTGAGCACCTAAAAATCCAAACTCAAAGGACATCAGGCTTCGAGGCAGGGCTATAAGGGAGCCGTGTTGCAGTCAATGTCTCTTCCCAGTACCTCATATCATTTCCCATTCAGGAAACTATCTACTGGTCCCATGGGTTTGGTTCAACCTGTTTGTTCACACAACACACAGATGCTAAGACACACACGGTTGCCCATGGAAGCCCAAGTGCACATAGCTAATGTAGCATAAATTAGTCCTCGGAGGTGTGTGGATTCTTTGCTGCCTGGCCAATCAGACAGGATTGCCGCTCGTCGATGCTTTGCATCTCTTCCCCTTCACAGGCCACTGGACAGCTTGCAATGAAACACATGGTTGCTTTTCGTTTTGCTTTGATGTCTTGGCCCTCATCCACATCGTGGCCATTCAGGCTCTGTCCCCCTCAGCGCAGACCCCTCCCGTTGTCCTCCTTTCCAGTCTCCTCCTCTGGTCTCTGGTTTTTATCCTATCACCACCAGCATTCAGGGTCAGGAAGGAACTAGGACTAGCACACTCCCGGCATTCATTTTTCAAAATTTATTTACTTATATGCATGTGCTTGCATGCATGTGTGTGTGAGAGAGAGATAGGGAGAGAGAGAAAGAGAGAGAGATATGGGCACACCAGAGTGTCGTTTGCCCCTATAAATGAATACCCATCTAGCTTCATGTGGATAACTATGGAAGTGAACCCTGGCCATCAGGTTTTGCAAGCAAGCACTTTGAACCACTGACTGTCTCCCCAGTCCTCATGCCCAGCATTTCTGTTCCCACATGGCAGCACTAGCTCAGGTACAAGGGGATTTTTCCAGAAGCCCATGAGTTAGTACCACCTTTGGCAATGTGGAGAGGGGTCAGAATGAACTGCAGTGGGCTGACCCCTAAAATGACCTTTTCCCACTCACTTGTTTGACTTGCGATTGGGAGGGACAGGGTAGTGAAAGCTCTAATTTTCATGGTTGTTCCAGGGTGAGTTCCTGTATTGCCTTGAAATCAGCCTGGCATGACGAGTCTTCAACCATGTGAAAGAATCAAGATTTCTGCCTCCTGGAAAGCTGGAGAAAAGAGATGCCCATCCTGGAGCTCAACAGACTGGAGGAGGATGCCGTTGGGCCTACTGTCTACCTCTCAGAGCTCCTGTGCAGCTAAGTAACGATTCCTCAAAGCTTCCCTGAGGAAATTCAGGTGAAAACCAAGCATCTATATCCAGCCAACACCCAAAAATGTTTGCTAGAACTTTTGGTCATCTTTGCCCTGTTCCTGTCATGGAATTGTTGGAGGACCAACCATGTGCTCTGTAAACTGCAAGGTGTCAGTGTTATGTTAAGAACACTATTCTACACACTTCTTGCAGGAAATTCCAGAGATCTGTAATCTAAAGACGGGAGAATGTAATTCTGTGGTAGAATGCCTTGTTAGCACAAGTGAGACCTAGGGTTTGATCCCAGCAATCAACCAATCATAGTGGATCCATTATACAAAAACAACAGTATGTAGGCTCAAAAAAAACAAATCTAGAACATACAAGATCCATTTGAAGAGTTACATAAAGAAAAGCTTCAATACTTGTTTTGAGTGTTGGAGATGTGGCTCAGTGGTTGAGAACTTGCCTACCATGCATGAGGCTCTGGGTTTGATCTCCAGCAAAACACACGTGTATACACACACACACACACACACACACACACACACACACACACACACACACGGGAAAAGAGAGAGAGAGAGAGAGAGAGAGAGAGAGAGAGAGAGAGAGAGAGAGAGAGAGAGATTTGTTCTGAGAACACAGAACTGTACAAAGACAGATTTCTCAGGGAGAAGTCTGAGAATTTTCTGTCTGGAGAGTTTCTTATCATCAGTGCTATTGACATTTGGGGCAGCCCATTCTTTGTTGTGAGGGGTGATCCTGCATATTGTAGATGTTTCCAAGGGTCTGGGCCTCTACTAATAGCACCACCCTCCACAAGTGGTAGCAACCCAAAGTGTTTCCAGACATTGCCTCGAGGGTACACTCAGCTGCACTGAGGACCACTGAGTTGACCACTGTGGAGACAGAGAGAAGAGGAGGCCAGAAAAGGATGTCTCCAGACACAGTGATATTGCTTCAGCAGCTATTACCAGGCAAAATACTTCAAAATAAGCAAATTTTAATTTAGACCCGAATCTCCATTATTGCCTGAGGCTTGAGGAAAATTGGTGACCATTTAAAATTATTAATTGGAGCCTGCTGCAAATCAGTGGAGGGTGAAAAGCAGAAATGGTCTGGATGATGAGCAGAGGGGGAAGGGGGGAGAGGGCAACAGCTGGTGCAGACTGAGGAGACACACTCTGGCTGGGAACAGGGAGTCCTGCCAGGAGCACTGGTGGCCATGTCATTGGGACCACCTGGAAGCACAGGGCCCATGGAGGAAGAAGAGTGTCCAAGGCAAACCTCATAGCATGGATCTGGACCTCAAACCAAGTCCCTATGGGAGCGTGACATGTCTGATGGAGCAAGCCCCCCCCCCAACAGGGAGGGATGAGTTCCAAGTCCAGCAGGTGTTTTCCTAGAGAGTCAAATAGCTCCATGCTGTGCTTTTCAAAAACTATTTTAGTGAGTGAAACAACTTGTCTCTCATTTGGAAAAAGGTAATAAGGAAGGCTGAAGGGCTGCATGTCTTTAGGGTAAGCTCTGGCTACAGGCCTTGGAGGTTTGGCAGACACGGTAGAAGCTAGCAGGCATTCCAGAGGGGAGGGATAGTGGTAGAAGTGTCTTAGAGAAGGAGATGGGACTGTGGAAGGTCCTCTGAAGAAATAATAAGGTCTGAGGAGAGTCCACAATGGAAGGACAGGACTCAAAAAGTCCTGGGTGGAGGGGTTAGGGAGATGTCCCTGTTGGGAAGAAATGTGGTCTGAAGCCTGCTGTGTTCCAAATGTAAATCAGCAAAGAGTTTCTTACAGGGACACTTGAGGTGAAAATAAGACAGCTTGGGCTGGAGAGATGGCTCAGCAGTTCAGGCACTTGCCTATAAAACCAAACAACCTGGAGTTCGATTCACTTACTAGTATCCATGTGAAGTCAGATGCACAAAGTGGCACATGCATCTGGAGTTCATTTGCAGTGGGTAGAGGCCCTGGCATGCCCATACTCTCTCTCTCTCTCTCTCTCTCTCTCTCTCTCTCTCTCTCTCTCTCTCTCTCCCTCTCCCTCTCTGCCAGGCATGGTGGTACATACCTTTAATCCTAGCACTCAGGAAGGGGAAGCTGAGGTAGGAGGATCCCCATGAGTTCAAGACCAGCCTGAGACTACTGAGACTACATAGTGAATTCCATATCAGCCTGTGATAGAGCGAGACCCCACCTCGAAACAATAACAACAACAACAAAAATAATAGCCTAGTTTGCCTAAAGTCATCCATGGACCCTGGCTGGTGGCCACTGAGCCCTCCCAGGGGGAGGGAAAATGCTGTGTTCTAGAACCTCAGCTGCCAGAGCTATCTACAGTAGAGAGAGATGAAAACCCACCTTTACACCCTCTAACCAGGCAAGGTTGTGGAAGACCTGACGTCCTATTTTATGAACAAAAATATCTGAGACAGAGGGCAGTGGTGACTCTCTTAAGAACCACCCCCCAACTAGGAAGCTGTAGGTCGGAGTTTAAGCTCGAGTGTCCCAGCCCCTAATCAAGGGACCTTGATTCTGTCAATGTTTTTTTTTTCAAGAGTTGTGCCTGTGAGTGTCACATTAAGTGAGGATATTAGTGGGGTATAGCATGGACTACATTGGGGACCCCAGGGCTTGCCTGGAATCATTAACAAAAGGACAGGAAGTTGGCTGTCACTCTCACCGCCCACCCACCCCAGCCTCTACCCCACGCTTGCTGACCTTATTTCTCTTTGACAAGGCGTACATGGTCTTCAATAATGCAGGCCCCACCTAACACAGAAGAGGCTTGTCACCAAAAATAACTTGAAAAGCAGACAGAGGAAAGCAGATAAGCATTCAAAATCATTTATTTATAGCACCGAAACAAAGCAGTCAAAGAGACTACAGGCAAGTGACAGACACAGCACCCTTTGGGGGGCAGCTGGGGGCCTCTCCTACCCCAATGGAGCTGTCTCAATAGTGTGCCTCCAGATCTGGCCTGCCCAGGGTGGGTCTTCAGACAAGTAGAGGAGGTGGGGAAAGTTGGGAGCTCAGATGAGTGTTAGCTTGGAAAGCTTTAGCCAGTGTTTCAGAGGACTTGAGACCCCCATCACGTGAAGGGGTTTATGCGGAAGCTGGGACCCTGTGTTTTATTAGTAGAATGCCTGCATGGGCTGGGAGGTTGGAGTGGAGCAGCGTTTTCTAGCTCTGGTTGTTGCTAAAAAAAATTTTTTTGGCTCATGTCCCATCCTTTCTGGGGAAAGAGGCACTTGTGGGTTGAGTCCTTCCTCTGTCCTCCTCCTTCCTTATCTGCACATATCAGGTCCTTAACACAGAAGTCAGTCCATAGCCTGGATAGAGCACTTTGCACTAGACAACCTCTAAATCTCTTGCCAACTGCGAGAGCCTGAGATTCTGGAATTCTAGCACTATATTGCTTTCAGAAAAGAAATACCAAAAAAAAATGTGTTGCATAAACAATTATTTCTTAGGAATAAAAGGGATGAGAAAATTTTCAGACTTGTAGAATGGAATTATTTCTGTAAGAATTTCAACAATAAAAGTGCTTTATAGCTCTAAGTGTGTGCTTTATGACTGAAAGCCAAAAATAATATACTGGTTGATCAAAACTGACAGTACCAGACCTGAATGACAGAAAATATGGAACAATACATAACAACCAGGACCAAATCAACAAGCTTCTATCTAGACCATCAAAGAAATTGGAGGCTTAGTTCCCAGCCACAGATGGCCAGTAAATACTTGCAAGGCCAGTAAAGCAGCCAGCCAAGACAGAAGAGTTGTACTACTCAGCACCACTCACCATGGATGCCATCCATCACCCACCATGATTGCTCCCAGTGGCAATGGAGGTGAAATCATCAGTGGCTTGTGAGGCAAATTATAATTCCTATTTGGTTAACATATGACATTCATCTTAATCCATGAATATAAATAAAAAGGGAGACCCTGAATTCTACAAGAATATGGCACATTTAAGCCATGGTCTGCAGGCTGGCAAGTCTGTGAAGGGCTCTACAGACCTCCTCTTCTAGGGAACCGACCTGAGTAGATGACAGAGCTTTGTTCTCCAGCAGTTGTGCTGGGCCTGCTAGTACACACTTGAAATCCCAGCACTTGAGAGGCTGAGGCGGGAGGAATGAAAGTGGGAAGCCAGGCTGGGCTCCATAGCAAGATGGTACTATCTCAAAAAAAAAAAATTAAAGGAGCTAGAATCCTTTTGGGGGAGAAAGTTGATTTTTACACCACAGTTGAAAACTTTGATTATTTGTTTTGAAATAATCTGAACTTCCTGCAATATTCTGAGTACAAATACTTCCTGTGCCATACCCCTGCACCCAGACTCTAGCACTGCTAAGAGTTTAATGCATTTGCTTTGTGAAGGGGATATACACATGTGCTATTTATTCATCTATCATTATGACAAGTCTTTTTCTGAACCATTTGAAACTAAGCTGCAGACACCAGATCCTGCCACTTGTAAATATATCACATGTTGGCCCAGAACAATGGCCTTCTCCACATTCCCACCCTACTAATCTAACTTTATCAGAGAGTCAACACTAGCATGGTGGTTTGATTCAGGTGTCCCCCATAACTTATGTGTTCTGAATGCTTGATCCCCAGCTGCTGGAAATTTTGGAATTGAAACATTGTTGGAGGCATGTGGTTGGGGTGGGCTTATGGGGGTTACAGCCAGCTTCCCCTTACCAGTGTTTGGCACACTCTTCTGTTGCTGTTGTCCATTCTGCTCATACCATCATTTTCCCTACCATCATGGAGCTTCCCCTCGAGTCTGTAAGCCCAAATAAACCCATTCTTCCCATCAGCTGCATTTGTAGGGCTCTTTGTACAGCAACATGAAGGTGACTGCAGCAGTTAAATTGGTGCTGAGGAGTGGAGTCATTGCTGCTAGAACTCTTGACTGTGCAGTTTTGGGCCTTTGGGATCTGATTTGCAGGAGAAATGCGGAAGGATTTGAAACCTTCGCCCAAGAGACACCTTGCAGTGATGTAAGCACAGATTCATGGACTATTCTGGTCAGAGTTGAAAGAACTGAATGCAGAAAGAACTATGGACTGTGATGTTTGGCTTAAAAGGGTGTGAGGAACTTTGTCAGGACTTTCTAAAGCAGTTTATGGGAGAGGTTTGCTGCATTCTGCCTGCCTGTGTCCTGGGAACTTGTGCAGGGTTGCATTACATAGAAATGGACTGGTGTGAGCAGATGGAGATGGCACAGAAAGAAATGAAATCTCTGGGCTGAAACTTCTGCCTGTTCAGCTGCAATTGCTTGAGATATTATAACCATTAAGATTGGGCCAGCTGATCTGTGTTGGGACAGCAGGAAGAATGTGGACTCCTTAGAAGTAAGGGGTCTGAATGCTGAAAGAGTGTCCTGTTCTTCAAAATCAAATTTATTTCCCCCTGGATTAACAAATTGGTAGCCACCTGGGACTATGGAGCATAACAAATATGGGAAAAAGTGGGTCATTGGATGTGCAATGCAGTTTTGTTTTTTGAAAATATCCATGGGCAGTGTAAAGCAGGCTTGTGGAAGGCCCTGCATGGAAGTCCAATGGAGCATAGGATGAACTATGAGTTGCAGTGGAGACTCAGTGAAATGACAGCACTGCCAAGGAGATCTGCCAGTGCCAGATGAAATTTCCCCAGACTGTGTGTAGTGGAGCTGGAGGGGCGGAATTGGAACTCCAGAGACCTGTCACTGGTTTGAATTATCAGAGTTGGAGTTAGAGTTAGATGGTTGCCCTGTTTGTGTTAAATCTTGTATTGGTTCTGTCTTTGCTGTGCCCAATGCCATCCTTTGCACTGTGAATTTGTTCTGTGCCATTGTTTTGTTGTTGTTGTTTTTCCATATTGTGGCTCAGTTGAAAGACCCTGAACTATGGGGATATTTTAGCATCATTGAGATTGATAAGTACTATATGGACTTTTAGAGTTGGGCTGGGTACACTGCATTTTACATCATGCATGGTTATCAGTTTATGGAGGCTAGGGAATGTGGTTGTTTGATTCAAGTTACTTGATCCCTAGCTGATGGCAATTTTGGAATTGGAGCCTTGTCGGAGGTGTGTTACTGGGAGCAGGCTTATGGGCTCCCCCTTGCCAGTGTTTGGGACAATCTCCTGTTGCTTTTGTCCACCTGATGTTGACCAGGAGGTGACATCCACCCTCTGCTCATGTCATCGTTTTCCCTGCCTTCATGGAGCTTCCCCTCAAGTCTGTAAGCCAAAATAAACCCATTCTTCCGATTAGCTGCTTTTTGTAGGGTTCTTTGTGTAGCAACATGAAGATGACTGCAACAACCAGTATAATATTGCATCCATACTTTTTGTGTTGCTAATAATAACACAATACCACAAACTGGGTAAGTGTGAAAATGAGATTTATTTTAGCTCATAATTTTAGTTGAAGATCAAGGGACTGCATCTGGAGATGGCCTTCTTGCTGACAGAGTCCTGAGGCCATGCAGGGAACTACCTGGTAAGACCCATGTCTTATAAATGTAAATATCCTCCAGTCTTTCTCTCTCCTCACACAGCCAGTGATATTCAATTATGAGGTTCCACCCTGATGACTTTAATTCTAAACATCTCCCAAAAGCCTCACCTCTAAACACTTTCTACTCTCTCAATATCTCATAATGGGGATTAAATTTCAACATGAACCTTTTGGGGCAAGTACAGTTTCTGTAATCTCATCCTCATTTATTTGTCCTCCTTTAAAAGAGCATCTCTTTCTGCCATGTTTTTTTATTCTTATATTCCATACTGAGTCCTTGTGGGTCCTGTTTGTTCATTGAGTTTTGTCTCTTGCTATTAGTATCTGTTTTCATCTCAGATCATCATTCATTTTCCTTGTCCCAGCCTGGAGTTAAATCCTTTCTCTAAGTAGTACTGGTTCTTTCTAATGGTGAGCAAAGTCTAGATCACAAGTTCTGACCTACGATATGCTCATGATTGCCATGGTAGCATTATTTCTTGGCCTATTCAAGCAACAGAGATAGGAGACACATGTATGTACATATGTAAAAGCAGACATACAATTTGTATACTTGTGTGTAGAAACTACAAGTTCATGCTGGGGAGATGATTTGCTGCTCAAGCCCAAGTACCCAAGTTCAATCCTCAGACTCTATATAAAAAGCCAGAAGCCATGGCAGGCTTCTGTAATCCAAGCATGCTGATAACAAGATGGGAAGTAGAGGCAGGAGAATTTTCTGGAAGCTCGTGAGTTCAGTAAAATAATAATAATAATAATAATAATAATAACAAAAGCAGAGTAAGATCCAGAGAGAGAAACCCTGCCTCAAATGAGTTGGAAAGGTGAGAACTGACCTGAAAGTTATCCTCTGGGTCATGTGTGCACCTGTGTGTATGCACACATGCCTACCCACACCATGAGTTCATGCTAATTCCTCAAATTCCAATCCAGGCTTTTAAGTGTTTCTAGCCTCCCCCACTGTTGGTATTATCTCCAAAGGTGAGAAACTTGGTGCTTATCATCCTTAGTACATACACTGATTTGCTCAACCCATTTACTCATAAAATGTAGCCTCTCTTCTGACCTCTTTTCTGCCCATTTCCTGACCCTACCTCACATCTTGGGTACCAGAGGGGACTCTGCTCAACATGCCTTGTGGCTCCCCTTTCTCCAGGGCACCAGTATGTGATAGGCCTATTAACTGTTCTGTGCAGAAAAGGAAGGGGACAATGTGAAAGGAAGGGAGATGGAAAGAGATGATTGTGTCTTTAGACCTTTCCTGTTTATAATTCCCTTTTGTATACATTATGCCACCTAAACACCTTTCATAGATGAGAGAACTCAAAAGAAACAATTCTCAAGGATAAAATGGTTTACCCAGCATTACACACATTGCCGATAACTCCACCCAAACTAAAGCTGGGACCTTGATTTCCAACCTAGGATTTATTGTACCACAGAGCAGAAGAGACCATAATACATGGCACACTTAGCCTCAACTCCTAGCACATGTGGCATCCATCTGTGTTTGTCACTTCTTTGTTTTATCATGAAATCTAGGCAGCATATGTTGTACAGAATACTGGTGCCCTGCTGTGTGTGATAAGCCAAAGCAAAGCTCATCATAGCAGAACACCCTGAGATGGACCTCAATGAGTTATGTAATTGAGAGCAAGCAAGACCTAAGTGATGGTTTGAATCAGATGTCCCCCATGAACTCACATGCTTTGTGTACTTGGTTCCCAGCTGACAGTACTTTGGGAGGTGGAGCCTTGCTGAGGAAGTGTGTTGCTGGGGATTGACCTTGAGGTTTATTAGGCCCTAGCCTGCCAGTGTTAGTTTGGCTCACTTTCCTGCTGCTGTTTCCACCTGCTGTGACAGAGTTGATGTCCAGCCCCTGCTCATACCATGCCGTTCCTGTCATCATCAAGCTTCTCCTCAAGACTGTAAGTCAAAATATTTTCCTCCCATCGTCCACTTTTGGTTGGATGCTTTATCCCAGCAATGAGAAGGTAACTGCAACAACCTATGACTAACTTTTAGCCAACAAGAGGCAGAAGGTGAGGTCCCCTGATGACATAATAATGTTTTATAAGACTGTATTAACCTACTGGAATGAAAGGTTCTCCAGCTGTCTATGAGGAAGCCACCACCTTGTAAGAACCTAGAACCCATGAGGTATATGGCAGGGAACTGAAGGCAGTCAGCTGGAGCCATGAGTGGGCACTGGATGACAACTAGCAAGTGAACAGGGACTCCAGAACTACATCTGAAGGAACTGAAATCTGCATGTGTCCTTCCTGACCCCTTGATTGCAAGCTTATCAGACTCTGAGCAGAGGGTCCACGTAGCTAATGCCTGGGTTCTACACCCATGAAAAATTGAGCTAAGAAATAAGTACAAGGTAGCTCCGTTTGTGATCATTTGTTAGGTGTCATAGCCACACACCGCTGGGATGAATCTTCAAACCAGGCACAATTTGGGGGAGGAAAGTATTTATTGAAACTACAGATTGAGGGGAAGTTCTGTAGCAGTGAAAGAGGCTGGCCCTCTTTCACAGGTCCAAGCAGAGAGAAAAACCCATCACCTATACCACTAACACAGAACAGGGAACAGACAGGAGAGTGCAAGGAGAGAATTATTTCCCCTTTATATAGGCTTAGGGTGGGGTCGTGGGACCCTATCCCAGACTTAATGGCTTCCTTAATGGGTCTCTGGGGATGTTTACGGGAAGGCAGCCTCTCAGCAAGGGACAGGATGTAAAGAAGCTCAAAGAAGCTGGAAGTAAACATCCTTTCCTGTGTGGGCAGTGTAGGAAGGAAATTCCAGAGACCCACCCAAGATAATTAAAAAGATCCAAGTTGACAACAAAACCTAACCATCACATTAGGCAAAACCACTTCTCCCTAGATATGAATGATAAAATACAATCACATATTTTATAGTTCACTGATGAGGTTATGTAGATGTATGCATACATTTGTGCATAAATATGTTCCAAAGGTATCTGCACAAGATTATTAATTTGACTTGATATGTATCGATAAGACTCCAGGAAACAAAATCATTTAGGTTTTACAGTTACAGCCATTCAATGATGCTTATCATATGCATCTTCTACATTAGTGAGGTAGAATGGCGTGATGGTTTAGAGATTAAACTGCAAAACAAGATTCCTGGGTTTGAATCCCAACTCTGCTACATTTTGGGGTGTGTGTGTGTGTGTGTGTGTGTGTGTGTGTGTGTGTGTGTGTAGAGTATGTGTGTTTTGGTGTATTGTATGGTGCATAAACCAGTGTGTATGCAGAGGTGAACTTCAGGTGCTGTTCTCTATCTCTCATCTGCAGACTTTTTTGAGCTGAAGTCTCTTCCTCAATCCAGAGCTGATGTTTTCTCGGCAGGCTCTGCTCTCACCACCATCCCTCCACCCCCCACAGACTGAGGTAACAGACATGAGTGGCCATGCCCAGCTTTCTACATGGGTTTTATGGGTTTGGGGGAGTCAAACTTAGGCAGTTCCAGGCCCTCCCAGCCCCTCATGCTTAAGCATCAAGCACTGAGGCATCCCCCCAACTCCAACTTGGCTACTGCTTGATCATGTTCTGGTTATCTATTACTACACAGGAAAATTATCCTAAAACAGATGGCTTGGAATAAATTTATTTGCTTATAATCTTTAGCTAGGTGATTATTCTGTCCCAGTGGGTGTTGGCTGAGGTCATCCAGAAACCTCAGCACTCTTTCATGTGATCTCTCTCTCTCTCTCTCTCTCTCTCTCTCTCTCTCTCTCTCTCTCTCTCTCTCTCTCTCTCTCTCTCTCTCTCTCTCTCTCCCACCCATGGAGAGAGCTTGGGTTTCCATACACCATGGGGGTTAGAGCCACATGGAAGTTGCCTTCCATGTATTTGTCACCTCCCCTGTGACATAGTCTGGGCATTATGGATTGTACAGAAAACCCAGGCCACATAAAAATAATGACAGAGAAAAAGAAGGCTCCCCATAGCAGAACACTCTAAGGGAGCCCCCACACAGGGAATACTCTTAAAGATCAAAAGGAAAACACCATTAACACTGAAAGCTACCCTTAAAGAGTGTATAGCATCCCTTCTGGCTTATCATACTGGTCAAAGCCAGTCACATGATTCAGATTGTTGGGCCCCAGCCTAACTGAGCAACCTTAAACTAAATTTTATAATATGGAATAAAGCTGGGCGTGGTGGCACATGCCTTTAATCCCAGCACTCCGGAGGCAGAGGTAGTAGCTGATAAGCCTTGTTCCTGCTTGTTGAATTCTGGGTAGCTGATAAGCCTTGTTCTTGCTTGTTAAGTTTCACTTTACTGGTGATGTAACCAACTAACCTGCTGATTGGCTGTAAAACAATGCGCCCTAAGGAGGTGTGCTTTGCTCTGCTGTACTCTGCTGATTGGCTCCCACCAAAAAGTTTGACTCTTATTGCTTGAGAGAAATAGGCTGAACAATGCAGCTTCGGGTTATAAAAGGGCTTTGGGTGCTCAAATAAAATGAGATTTGCCCGACAATTCTCCCAGTCACGTGTGTCTGTCTGACCGTTTGCCTCACCTCTCCACAATCGAGCCCTTTCTCCTGCTGGCTGGTGAGACTTGGGCTACCCTCAGGGGGTCAGAGGTTTGTGACCTCCCAACATCAGATGAGGTGGGAGAATAGTCCTTCCTTTCCATTGGGTGAGTGGGAGAATAGGGTCCCCTTTTCACTGAGTGGTAAAGAATATAAAACAATCTTTCATCCACTGCAGTTTGGTTAAGCAAGTGATTCTATTCTTTTTAAGAAATAGTAAGAGTAGCTACTTCATGGGGTGGTTGTGATGATTACATGATTTCATACATGAAATCTGCTTATTACAGGGCTTGAGCATGGTCACCACTATATAAGTGCTTATTATTGTTACTAGATTTAAACAAAAATGTTATTTCCCATTCTGAGCTGTCAGCTCCTGGAGAGCATGTGTTATGCTTGATACATCTTCGTCCTTCACAACTCTGGGCTGACATGGCACTTCAGATACATGAATTTAAGAGATATGAAATTGACCAGTATTTGACCATTTTGACACAAAAGATGGCTATTTCATGTGGTTCAACGTAATAAAGAGTGCTCAATAGACATTTATTGTACAAGTAATAAGGACTTAATATTTATTTAAATATTTTACTTAGTCAGTTGAATCAACCAATTACAGCCTGAATCTGTGTACTGAAAACCAATCTTAATGTTCAACATCCTTCTTGAAGTTTCCTCTTGGGTGTCTAATAGACATTTCAAGCTCAGTGTGTCCAAAATGCAACACCTCCATTCATTAAAGAATATTTTTATTAACATATGCCTTGATTTTTCTTTTTCTTATAGGAAGTTTATAAGCAATTCTTGCTAAGATTCTTTCTTTTTATTTTAGAGATCTTTTATACTTGTATTGATTTATTGATTTATGAGAGTGAGAAAGAGACAGAGGAGAGAGAGAGAGAGAGAGAGAGAGAGAGAGAGAGAGAGAGAGAGAGAAGAGAGATGGGGGAGAATATTGGCATACCAGGTACCAAGGCTTTTTTGCTGCTGCAAACCAACTTCAGACTCATGGGCCACTTTGTATGTCTGGATTTATGTGGGTATTCAGGAATTTATCCCAAGCCATCTCCCTAGCCCCTTGTTAGGCTTCTTTCTAAGGATACCTCAAATTTGCTTCTACCAACTCTACCTTGGATCCAGGCTCCATTGTCTCTCACTTCATCTACCTAGTGTGCTCCAGTTTCATTCCTGCCACCAAAGTCCTATAGTCCAGTCTAGATTGAAAGAGAAAAATCAGGTCACTAAATGTTTGTGAAGTGGGTGTGAGGGAAGGCATGAGAAGACATTTCAGTGGTATAGCTGCCTGAGAGTTGTGCATTTGGCTCCAGGGATACAGTTTTTGTGAGCCAGCTGATGTGCTGGGGTAGGTTTTAGTGGGGCAGCTGCCTGAGTGTCACTCATGCTTCTGTAAGTAACCTCAGTGAATGAACTGGTTTAACAAGCTGGACTTGGACAGAACCATTTCTTTGGTCTGTCGTTGCTTCTTCTGTTTGAGTTGAATGGGCATTTCTGTATGTCTTCCCAGGACAAGCAACACAATCAGTGCTGTACAGGATTGGTTGGAGCAGGTACTTGAAGGGGAGAGTCATTAGAAGGTAAGAAGTGAAGGAATGGCATGGGCTCCACCAGGGCAGTGATAGAAATCAGGTTCTGTTGGGCACTAACTATTGGCTCTGCTACTGAGGGCACGGAGAGCTAAGGGTTAACGGTGTGTGAGGTGAAACCCCATAACTTGGTAGGCGTTTCCCAGCTCCACCTACCCTATCTCCCACCCTCATGGGCTGGCCACCGAAACCAGCATTCCCATCTCAGCAGGACTGGCATTGAGTTTCAGCAAAACTTCCTTGTACCCATCCCCACTGACCAAACTGTGGCTAGCATCACGTATTTCCACCACTCTTAGCCCAGGTTGTCCCCACCCACCTGTCCCACCCACCTATCCCTGTGTAGGCTGCCAACTCCCCACCTCCATCAACCAATCACCTTGTCCCTTCCCCATTTCCCATGCCCCTGGCCCCCTTTTCCCTATAAAGTGTAAGTCCCCCAATTGAATAAAGAACCACTTGGATATACAATACGCATCTGTGTCCCGCCAGATCCCCCTGCGCCTTCCCCCCCCCCCAGCTCTGTGGGCACCAGCCCTGAGACAGCGGGACAGCCGGTTCCGCCACTTCTCTCCGTTTTCCCTCCTTCGATCGGGGCACCCATGGAGAAGAGAACCACAAGGTTCAAAGGACATTGCAAAGTTGTTTATATAAATGCTTCACATATATGCACGCATATGTATGTGCACATATATATGTGTGTGTGCACATGTACAAAACTATATTTGTTCTGGTTATTTTTATATCCACTGGCATCAAAGAGAACAATTTATGTATTAATTTTTAAAACTGATGGCAGGATTGTTGGCACAACCTGTAATCCCAGAACTCAGTATTCTGAAGCAGGAAGATTATGAGTTCTAGACCAGTCTAGGCTACATAGTGGAAGCCTGTCTCAAAAAAAAAAAAAAAAAAAAAAAAAAAGCTTAAAATGGTAGCAAAAGTTGGAATAAAAAATAGTCTCCCTTCTTTCTGTGTGTTCCCCTGCCAGAAGGTGACCGTGGTTAACATTTTCTTATGAATGTAGATGCTGCTAGAAGTTGAGGATGGAGAGTGAAAGGCCCCTGACTTGGAGATGGTAATCCTGTCAGGAGAGACAGTTCTTTCCGACATAGGATCAGTGAGGCAATGCTTTCTGAATTGTTTAGCCTTCTTTCCCTTCTCTGGAGTCTTACTCTGTCCCAATTAGAAAAAGGGCCATGCCAACCACCCACTGTGCCCTGACCTATCCTGTATCTCCTGAATTGAGGTGGCTATGAATCTAGAGATTAGCAAAGACCTTGAAAGATGTGCCATACCAGAGGCCATGCCTAAGTCTCTCACTTCCTCAACTCCCTGCCACATTGTAAGAAGATAGTCACTGTGAACAGAAGGCCAGCAGGAATGTGGCAACTATGCCTTGTTTCACCAGGAATTTTAAGGCTCTAAGGGCGGGAGAGATGGCTCAGCAGTTAAGGCACTTGCTTGCAAACCCTAAGGACCCATGTAAGCTAGATGCACAAGGTAGCACATACATCTGGAGTTTGTTTGCAGTGGCCAGAGGCCCTGGCATGCCTTTTCTTTCTTTCTTTCTTTCTTTCTTTCTTTCTTTCTTTCTTTCTTTCTTTCTTTCTTTCTTTCTTTCTTTCTTTCTTTCTTTCTTTCTTTCTTTCTCTGTCTGTCTGCCTTTCCCTCTCTCTTTCTTTCTTTCAAATAAATAGGAATAAATGAAATACTTTAAAAAATAATGACTTTCTTACCAGGAGAGTTATACTCTCTGCCTGCCTGTCAACATCCCCTAGATCCCTTGTCTCTCAGGCATTTAACTATAAATACACACAACTGTACAATTACATACAATTAGGGTTCACCAGAGAAACGGAACCAATAAGGCATATGTATAAAGATTTATTCCAAGAGATTGGTTCATGTGATTATAAAGTATAACTATAATTGTGTGTGTGGTGTGTGTGTGTGTGTGTGTGTGTGTGTGTGTGTGTGTGTAGATTTTGCTGGATGAAGCTACTTTCAATTTTCTGTTGTATTAGAGGAAAGGGAGCCAGGGATGTTGATGTGGGTCTCTGGACTCACTGAACCTCACAGGACAGCTGGCATTTGCCCAGGGAGATGAGGAAAGTACTTGAAGGCTGCTGGATCCAGAGGATCAGTGAAGGCTAGGGCTGCCTGGGAATGTGTGTCATCAGGGAAAATGAATAAACGTAATAATACTTACTGAGCTTTAAAAATGTCCCCAGCACATGACTGTCAGAGCTCTTTAGGTATCTCAAGCCATTTATTCTTCAGAATAACAAAGTAAGAAGTAGACATTGCCATCCCATTTTGCAGATGAGATACTGAGAAACTGATGCCATGGCAAACTTGTCTACATAACACTTGATCTTAGCCAGTGAGAAAAATGGAAAATAGAGGTTGTCCTGGCTAGAGCCCCAATTTTGATTGTGCCTGAGCAGGCAATGGGGATCCGAGGAGCAGAGAGGCTGTCCAGGGCCCCCAGAAAGTTCCCTTCAGGGCTTTCTTTTCCCTGACTCTCTTAAGAAGGAGAACACAGTTTTGGTATTAGAGTGATGGAATCTTCATAGAATGAGTTTGGAAGAATTCCCTGTTCTCCGATTACTCTAAAAAGCTTCAGAAAGAATGATTTGAGGGCTGGAGAGATGGCTCAGCAGTTAAGGCACTTGCCTCCAGTGCCTAAGGCCCCTGGTTCAATTCCCCAGGTCCCATATAAGCCAGACCCACAAGGTGGTGGCCCTGGTGCGCTCTCTCGCTCTCTCTCTCTCTCTCTCTCTCTCTCTCTCTCTCTCTCTCTCTCTCACACACACACACACACACACACACTCTTTCTTTCTCTCTTTCTGCTTGAAAATGAATAAATAAAATATTTTTTAAAAAAAGAATGATTTGAGTTCTGTGATGAAGGTTTGGTAGAATTTGGCTGAGAATTCATCAGGACCTGGACTTTTCCTTCTGGGGAGGTTTTTTATTACATTTTCAATTTTGATCAATGTAATAGGTTTATTTAGGAGATTTATCTGCTCTGGGTTTAGTTTTGATAGGTGGTAGGTATTTAAGAATTTGTCCATTTCTTCCAGATTCTCCAATTTTGTGAAATAGAGTATGTATGACCTAATGATTCTTCCAATTTCATTGGTGTCCATTGTGATCTCTCCCTTTTCATTTCTGATTTTGTTGATTTGGGACTTCTCTTTTTTCCATTTGGTTAGATTGGCCAGGAGCTTGTCAATCTTATTTACTTTTTCAAAGAACCAGCTCTTTGTTTCATCAATTTTTAAATTCTTTTCCTTAGTTTCTAATTATTTGATCTCAGCTCTGATCTTAATTATTTCTTTTCGTCTTGAACTCCTAGGGTTGGATTGTTCTAATTTTTCCAATGCCTTTAGCTGGTTAGTTAGGTTATTAATTTGGGATCTCTCTGTCTTTGTTATGAAGGCATTCAGTGCTATAAATTTTCTCCTTAGGACTGCCTTCATTGTGTCCCATAGGTTCTGGTATTCTCTGTAGGTTTGCTTTAGTGTCCATATAATTGTAGAGCTGGCTTTTATCTTGAAATATTTTCCTTTCTCCATCTATTATAAGGGATAATTTCGCAGGTACAGTAGTTTGGGTTGAAAGCCAAAGTGATTTAGGCTTTGAACTACTCCATTCCAAGCCCTTCTTGCTTTAATGGTTTCCGTGGAGAAGTCTGGTGTAACTCTGATGGGTATTCCTTTGTTTTACTCTTGCTGCTTTTAGAACCCTCTCCTTGCTTTTACTGTTTAGGGTTTTAACTACAATGTGTCTTAGGGAGTTTCTTCTTTGGTACTGCCTGTTTGGTGTTCTGTGTGCTTCTTGTATCCAGATGGGATTCTCTGTTGCTAGAATTGGGAAATTTTACTCAATAATTGTGTCGAATATGTTCTCTATGCCTTTGGCCTGGATTTTTTCCCTCTGGTATCCCCATGATCCAGAGGTTTGGTCATTTAAGGGTACCCCATAGTTCCCTCATACTTGTTTGCATGCTTTTTTGAACTTATCCAAGTTTCTGTTATCCCAATCTCTTTCTTCTGCTTTGTCTTCTATGTCTAAGGTTTTATCTTCCAGGTTATTAACTCTTGTAGTGAAGGAGTCTAGAGATGTTTTAAACATCTCCATTTTAATTGGGTTTTCCAATAGAGCTTTTTGTATCATCTCCATCTCTTTGTTGAGTTGCATTTTCATTTCAAATATTGTCTTACTTACAGCTTCCTGGTGTTCATCCTTGTATTTGATTATGTCTTCGTTTAGTTTAGCCAGCTGATTCTTGAGCTCCTCTGATTGCTAGTTTGCCTTTAGCTCATTTACTGTTCTAGAAAAGCCCATCTGTTTTTCCTCCATTGTATTGAGCCTGGTGGTGAAGCTTGCGAGCTGATTCTGCACATTTCCACTTACGTTATCAATTTTTGCTTCCATTTCCATTTATAATCTGGATATAGACTCCATGCAGAGATGTTGTGAATATGTTGTCATCTCCTCCTGGGCTTGCATCTGTGCTCTTTCTTTCATATTTTCAGTGTGGACTTCCATAGTGAGGCTAGGCAAACTTTGTGTGAGGCACTCTGCCTGTGTGTTCTTCTTGCATTGTGACCTTCCCATGTTCAGATGAGAGATTGGCTTTTCCTGGACCCTCAGCAGTGGCAGGGACCTTGCATGAGATTATGGTGAGGACTGGTGAGGTTTTGGCACATGCTGGGTTCTTCTGGTGTCAGGCAGTGGGGGGAGGTGTTTAAACATTCAGCACCAGTAGCAGGCTGGGGGCTGGACCTTGTCTGGAACCTGGGGTCAGTGGGTGGGGTTGTGGGGCACATGTGGGGAGCAAAGGCACATCCTTGCCTAGGGTCAGGGGGGTCCTAGCGCACAAGGGCAGAGGGGAGGTCAGGTTGCAGGTATCTGCACAAGTGCAGGTGGGAGGTCAGGGCACAGGTCTGAAACCTGGCCTCACTTAGGGTCAAGGAGACAATGGGCAGAGTTGCAGGTGTGAAAGCTATTCTGGAGCAAAGCCAAGGGATTGTTTACCTTGACTGGAACCTGGGATAAGTGGGAAGGATCATGGGGCACACAGGCTGGTGGGGAGCCAAGGCACAGCTCCCTCACCTGGCCTTGCCTAGGGTCAGGGGCTCTGAGCGTGCAAGGGCAGGTGGGAGGTCAGGGCACAGTTCTGCAACCTGGCCTCTAGAAAGGAAAACTATAGACCTATATCCCTGATGAATTTAGATGCAAAAATTCTGAAAAAAATCCTTGCAAACCAAACTCAGCAACATATTAAAAGTATTATCTACCTCTACCAGGTAAGCTTCATCCCAGGGATGTAGAGTTGGTTCAACATCCAGAAATCAATCAACATAATCCACCACATTAATAAACTTAACCACAAAAACCACATGGTCATCTCAATTAATGCAGAGAAGGCCTTTGACAAAAATTCCAACACCACTTCTTGATCAAAACATTTGAAAGACTTGGAATAGAGGTCCTATACCTCAACATAATTAAGGCCATATACAAAACTCCTAAATACCAAATAATACTCAGTGGGGAAAGACTCAAGGAGTTCACATTAAATTTGGGAACAAGACAGGGGTGCCCACTCTCACCACTGCTCTTCAATATAGTCCTTGAAGTTCTAGCCAATGCAATAAGACAGGAGAAAAACATAAAAGTGATACAAATTAGAAAGGAAGAAGTAAAACTATCCCTTTTCACAGATGACATAATCCTATATATAACAGACCTGAAGAATAGTATCAGTAGACTCTGAAGGTGATAAATTCCTTCAACAAAGTGTCATGATAAAAAATTAACACACAAAAGTCAGTAGCCTTCCTGTATGCAAATGACATGCATACAGAAAGAGCAATCAGTGAAATAGTCCTATTTTCAATTGCCATAAATAAAATCAAATAGCTTAGAATAACACTAAGGAGATGAAAGACTTGTATAATGAAAACATAAAAATGCCTAAGAAGGAAATTGAGGATGACGTGAAAAGATAGAAAGATCTGCCATGCCCCTGGTATGTAGAATTAATATCATGAAAATGGAAATACTTCCAAAAGCAATATACAGATTCAGTGTCATTCCAATAAAAATACCAGCTTCATTCCTTGCAAACATAGAATAATCTCCAAATTTATTTGGAATGACAAAAGGCTTTGGATATCCAATGCCATCCTTAGTAAAAGAAGCATGTCAGGTGGTATCAAAGATATACTACAAAGCCATTGTAATGCAAACAGCATGGTACTGGCACAAAAATAGACAAATAGACCAATGGAACAGAATTGAAGACCCTGCCCTAAGCTGGAGCAACTACAGTTACTTCGTATTCAATGAAGATGCCAACAATGTTAACTGTTGTAAAGATAGCATCTTTAACAAATGATGCTGGATAAATTGGATAAATACTTGTAAGAAAATGAAACTAGACCCTCTCCTCTCACCAAGCACAAAAATAACTCCAAATGACTGAGCGGAAGAGGGGGCGGAAAGATTGTGAGAGCCGTGGTGGGGGAGAATATCTAGAGGCATGGCACCCCTCAGTAACAACACACTTGGGCCAGGAGAACCGGGCTGAGTACTAGGCTATCCATGGTCCCCTGCCACAAGGACTGATCCAGACGACCCATGGAAGAGGATATCCAGCTGATTGGGGATGGGGGGCATTGGGGAATTAGGGATAACAACTCATTGTTTGCCCACTAAATAATGTAACTCATTATGGTCAATAAATATATATATTAAAATTAAAAAAATAATAACTCCAAATGGATCAAAGACCTCAACATAAAACCTGAAACTCTGAAAACCCTGGAAGAAAACATTGGGGGAACTCTCTATGAGATAGGAATATGGAAAAACTTCTTGAACAAGCCTCTGATACCCCAGGAAGTGCAACAATCACTTAACCAATGGAATCTCATCAAGCTAAAAGGCTCTGTACAGATGAGCATACCATGCTCAAAGCCGATAGAACACCTACAAACTGGAGTTAATTTTTGCCAACTACAATATGGATAGGGGTCTAATATCTAAAACATAGAAAGAACTCAAAAAATTAAATGAAAAAGTGTAAAACAGCCCTCTCACAAAATGGGGAACTGACCTCAACAAGGAACTCACAGAAGAAGAAACACAAATGGCCAACTCCCATTTGAGAAAATGTTCAATGTCATTAATCATCAGAGAAATGCAAATCAAAACAACAATGAGATTCCACCTTGCTCCAGTCAGAATGGCACTCATTAAAAAATCTACCAACAATAGATGCTGGAAAAGATGTGAGGGAAAAGGGACCCTCATTCACTGCTGGTGGGAATGCAAACTTGTACAACCACTATGGAAAGGAGTGTGGAGGCTCCTGAACAGGATGGATATAGAGCTACCAACAGACCCAGCTATCCCTCTATTGGGCATCTATCTGCCCCCAAGTTTCCTTGCTGAAGCACAGAGACATTTGCTCAACCATGTTTATAGCAGCTCAATTCATAATTGCAAAGAATTGGAATCAACCCAAATGCCCATCACTGGATGAATGGATATCAAAGTTGTGGTACATAGACACTATGGAATTCTACACAGCTGAAAAGGAAAATGTCATAATGAAATTTAAAGAAAAATGGAAAGACTTGGAGTAGATCTTTATTAGTGACCATACACATGAGCAGAGAGCCAAATACTGCTTATTCTCCCTCATATGTGGTTCCTAACCATGTTAAACCGGAACATTAAGAAAATCTGTCAGTGAATGGAGAGACTAAAAGGGAATGGAAAGAATTGGGGTGGGGATTAGGAGTGTGGGGGGACTCATACAGTAAACTAAACTAATAATGAATTGATACCATAAAACCCTAGCTTTTATACAGTAAGCTCCTGAGGAAGCTGAGGGCCCCACCTGGTATGAGGGGCCATGAATAGAATGGAAGAATAACTGCTCAGGCCTGCATCTCCCTGTCCCAGTTATTATTTCCTTCCCTCACTGAGCTGTTGATCAAAGATGCCCACATAGTCCCCAAAACGTGACAGACTTCTGTCAAAGCTCTTGAATACCTGTCCCAGACCTAAGGCAAGACCCTATTGTTGAAGAAATCAGAGTGTCATCAAACAACACCAAGAGATCCTGCTAGATCCAGAACAGTAATCAGCTCCCAGATGGCAGCATATGTAGCACTGGAAGGTGTTGCATGAGTTGCCAAGGGAAAATGGTCAATGATATTTGTTGAAAGCAGAGACCACCAATATACAATACAGACAGTTATCACAAGAATGTTAAACACACAGCTGGCTGTATGAAAGAGACCAGCATGTCAAGAAATGCTCATCTGTGCAATAGTGGCACTAAACTGAGGAAGGTAATCAGTGGTTTACTAATTGGCTAAGGACAAGGAACCCTTAACTGGAACTGGGATCCATGGTAAAATCCTATGGGGATCAAGATCTCAGGCTCCTATGGGAAATTCCCACTACCAGAGAGGTACAAAGAGGCTAGGAGCTAGCCAAAATAACAATGTTGTCTCATTTAACCTATATTGATCTTACTGTCTGATGGAGAATCTGTTTGTATTTTTCAGAAGGCATTGAGAGACCCGGGGACAACTCAATTCCACCAACAAGACATGGGATGATGGCTGACATCCTGGCAGGAGACAAACCACACCTAGCCTTCACACAGGGCCCAAGTGAAACCTACGAGAAAGTGATGAGACAAACAGTAGACCAATCACTACAGCAGTCTGATAACCCATGAAAGCTCAATGGAGACAGACACCAAAGACACCCAACACAACCCAGGGCAAAGATCCAGAGATACTTAAGATCTCAACAATAAAGCAGACTTAAAACTCATGGACTATGACTCAGGGAACTGAGTGGAAGAGGGGGCAGAAAGATTGTTAGAGCCATGGTGGGGGAGAATAACAAGAGACATTGCCCCCCTCAGCAACAATACACAAGCGGGAAGAAAAAAAGAGAAAGAAAAACTGGCTACCTCTGGTGCAATTCATACCCCCTAACCTATAGAAAGATCCAGTATGCGCACTGAGGAAGGGCCCCAGTGGGTAGGGGACAGAGAGGAGGGAAACAAGGACACCTTCACAAGATTTGCTCATGCAATGTGTATACTTATTCATAATAAAGATATAAAAAATAAAAAAAGAATTAAAATCAATCTTCCAGAAAAAAAGGAGAACACACATGAGCCATGGTCACTCCAAAATGTGAGAGGGTTACTCACACCAATGATGCTGTGTCCATTCTGTGCCTTTACAGTTTTGAATCATCTCTTTCAAAAACCACCCATTTTTTAAAAAAGAGGAAATAAATTTCCTCAGTTTTATTGTCTTTGGATAGCACACAGAAGCCACTTAGAGCTTAATATTAACACTGTACATCAATGTCTGCCGGGCTCTAAGTGGCGGATGTCACATTTCAGCCATCTGCAAACTCTAAATGCTGAATGAGCTCAGTTCCTCGGAGCAACAGAAGTCGGAAAATTCAAGAAGCCCTGTCCTCCCCAGAATTCCTTCAGGAGGTTGAGTCTCATGGAGTTCTATTTGTAGGGATATCAGAGAAGTCACCCTTGTCATCTCTGCAGCGTGAGGTGGGGGTGGGGGAACCTGTTCTGTGTCTTGGCTGATCCCACACCTTGTAAAACTCCTCCTTGATGATGAAGGGGGAGGGTTCAAAGATCTTATGGCCACACTGCCCGTTTCCTCAGGCCATGCCACAAACACTGGTGATTGCCTCTCTTGGCCCTTGCTCCAGCCCCCCACCCCCACCCCACCGTCTCCTTCACTCCCTTTCTTCTTTTCCTCTTGCTTTTTCTTTCCCATGCCTGGAGTCTCAGGACCCCTCTCTTCTCTGGCTAGCTCTTTGCTGTGTCTACACAGTTCCACTTCTGCCTCTCTGCTTCCCCAGCAATCTCTTGAGCTGTAATTCATATACAATGGAGCCCATAAGTCTTAGTGGACAGCCTAGGGCACTTTGATACATGCATATCCCCTGTAAGCACCCCATAACCGCTGAGATGTAGAACACCTCCAGTCCCAGAGGTCCTTGAGCCTTACCCCTCATTGAATGCATAATCACTTTTCTGGAATTTCACCTAGTGGGATTGTTAATAGGTGTTTGTTAGACACCTGCTGAGATTTCCAGGTTCATGTGCCCCATAATAAAGAATTGGACCAGGGACACATGGATAGTGATAGAAATAGAGACGGATTATTAAGAAAGAAAAAAGCACTCCTGAGAATTGAAGTGGGCCAGTGAAATGGGAAAGGTTAGAAGTTCTAAGAACCCCAAGCCATCAATGTGGAAAGCTTTTACAGATCATTTACCTAGCAGCCACCTGCTTCATATATCATAAGCGTGTGCTCATGCACACACGTGTGTGTGTGTGTGTGTGTGTGTGTGTGTGTGTGGTGTACTCTGTCTCTAAAGTATAGCCCTAGTGAGGAAGGATTTCCAATCTTCTCTGCCATTGTTTTATCTTTTTATCTTAACACCTCTTCCTTCACTCCCTATCATCTTATTTATTTTTAATAAGTAGAAACTTTGTATGTACAAGTCATATGTTGGTACCACCATTTCCTTCTTCCACTGAGGGCCCTCCTCTTGGGCCACATCATCACTCAGGGCATCATTACTATCTCCCTGCCCACTGTGCTGATAGAAAGAGGAATCTACTGACCTGCCTGGTCCCCCTCCCTGGAGACCCTGGTAGAGAGGGATTCTGTGTCTGTGTTTTCCTGATCCACACTGTCCTGGCTGTGCAATGTTCCTGGGAGAATGCGCCGCATTCCAAGCATCCAGCCCTGATGCTCTGTGGCCTGAATCTTGCTCCAAGGCCTAAATCCCTACTCTTCCTAGATGACCTCAGCTTCTCTTCTATGTGACCATAGTTGTTAGGTGTGGAAGATAATCTAAAAAATCTTCCTGTCTAGGTCTTAAAGTGCCAATGGAAAATCCACCTAATGGCTCAACTGGGACTAGAAATCAAGCCTGTTGCCTCTCTCCTGTGTTCTTTCTACCTCTGTGGCTGTACCACTAGGTCCTTGACAGTTCTGCTTAAGCCCTCACCACTCTCTGATCTCATCTGTTGATCTTCAGAGCATAGTTCCCATGGGAACCAGCATATCTGCTGTAGGATCTAGCCTGAGGTAGCACCCCACAATGATTGACACTCACCTCAAGTTCCTTACACTGGGCTCCACAGTAGAGGTTCAAGTGCAGAGCACATTAACTTTACCCTATTTGGTGACCTCTCATTCATCTTACCCCATAACTTTTTAGTTGTTGACATAGAATCATAGGTCTGAATAAGAGGAGCTCATTGGCCCTGGAGTGTGGGAAAGCAGAAGCAACGTTATGAATGAGGAATGATAACTCGTGCAACAGCCCTTCTACACTCCCTGGTTTTATGAGGTGGTCTTTTCCCTCCGCCTCTTGTGGACTCAGGTGGGCAATGATATTGTCCTAAGAGAATCACAGATCCAGTGATGTACCCAGAGGAGCAGGGCACCCAGATCTAGAACTGTCCACACCCAGTACTCTGCTTGTTCCCTGGGATCTCCTAGTTCAACTAGAAAAGACAATCTCAGTCACCCAGGAGCCTCCATCTGATAGGGAAATGGAACTGTCACTCAAGTGTGAATAACTCCAGATGGTGTAGGCCTAAGTGTGTTGCCTACCGGCACACAGGGCCAAGATCAGCAGCCCAAAGTGCTCAGGCTAATTAGATAGATCTCCAGCTCTGCCCACACACACCTGCACATGTGCAAGGAGCCACTGGAGAGGAAAGACTTCAAGAGGAAATCTCACCCCACCTTCATTGACATTCTCGTCAGGGGCTTGAGGCTAATCCAGCTATCTCCCTCTCACAGACAGCATGGCCAGAAGGGGGAAAACCTGTCTTTGGTACCCATTTGGCAGTATGAGGTGAGATCAAGTGTGACTCTGTTTCCCTGGCTTTCCCAGAGGCCAACTATCCCCATGTCATTCTAACTTCACCATCTGGCTCATCCTGCCTGCAGAGTCCTCAGCAGGTGCTTTGTGTCTTTTGTCATGTCTAGCACCTCCCTCGTCACTCAGGCATCTTCTGGGTCACCAGTGCCCTACTAGCACCTGGGACAAACTCAGTAGCAATGTAAGGTATATTAAGAAGCCTTTTCTACCTCGGATCCCATGCCAACAAAAGTGGTAGGACTGACGCAAATTTCCATTTATTGTTCTAAATCCAATGGCCTTTTCCAGGATGGAGTGTGCAGGGTTGGGGCACTTGAATATAGGGCTTTGGAGGGATTTCATGTCAAAATATTGTCCCCCCCTTTCAGGGACACAATTAGTTAATCAAGGCTATGAGCCAGGCTCAGGGCTCCTTTTGGCTACCCTGAGTGACATCCAAGCTGGTTTTGAGAGGCTGTGTGGGAGTTGGGTAGGGTAGAACACAAGTGTAATCCCAGCATTTGGGGAGCTAAAGCAGGAGGATTGGGAGTTCTAGGACGATCTGAGTTACACAGAGAGACCCTATTTGAAAAAGAGCAAAAATGAGAACGAGACCAAGAACCTGTGTCGATAAGACACATAGCTGTTATAGAGAGGATAGTTGGAGAACAAGTAGAGAAATGGCAAAAGGAGGTATTTGGGATGTTTGGTAATTTGATTTAAAATGTAGTCTCCTCTGACCACACATTCCACCTTCAGGAAAAATACTGCTCATCAATGTGTTTACTTATGTAAGTGGTATGCATGTGTGTATATATGCATGCATATGTATGCCTAGGATGAGACAGGAGGCAGAGAGAGCCCGGGTGTGCCGAGGATGAGACAGGAGGAAGTCGGCAGAACTCCTGTACCAGGCTTTGCTCATTTCTCATCAGGTTTGAAGGGAGAAGAAGAAAAGAGGATTTTCTCCTCCCTCCTTTTTCCAATAAGCACTGTAAGCACTCAGAGTTAGAGTATAATCCTTATTGACTCCATCTGCCAGAGAGGGAGGGAGAAGAGAGGAAGAGGAGAGAGAGAGAGAGAGAGAGAGAGAGAGAGAGAGAGAGAGAGAGAGAGAGAGAGAGAGAGAGAGATTTCAGTAACCAAGTGCATTTGCTCTCCGGTGTTCTCAACACTGCTGGCCCAAGTCTCCTCCCTTCCTGCTGATCTCTTCCAAACCACAGAATCCTTGCTGCTGGGCCTCGGAGCTATAAGGCAGGACCAGAATCAGCCAGCAGGTCCAGACCTGAGGGGCAGCCAGTTGGAGGGATGCCCAGGCCCCCTTTGTCTTCTGTCCACCTTGGCTAGAGGCCAAAGATGAGGCTAGTGGAGATGGGAACTTGAAAGAGAGCCCTGGATCCGAAAGCTCCAAACAATTGCTGAAAAAGGAAACCATAGTTTTCATTATTCCCCCAAATTAAGGGGTTTCTTTGTACTTTCCTCTATCTATTCTTAGTACCAGAAACTTGAAAAAAATGAGTACAAAATGTAGATGTGAGCAAAAGCTCTGTGGAATCCAGGAGGACCTCTACCATCAGATACAGAATTTACCTAAGGTCATGCTCAGCTGAGTGGTCCCTGTCTGGACAGGACAGGTATAAATGCCCAGCCATCTCAGCTCTTTGTAGATGTGTTATCCCCAGTTTCCTGTGGGGTCAAGCAAGATTGTTGTCAATGTTGCATGAAAAACTGGAAGGAGCCTGGTGTGGTGGCACACGCCTTTAATCCCAGCACTTGGGAGGCAGAGGTAGGAGGATCACCATGAGTTCAAGGCCACCCTGAGACTACAGAGTGAATTCCGGTCAGCCTGGAGTGAGACCCTACCTTGAAAAACCAAAAAAAAAAAAAAAAAAAAAAAAAAAAACTGAAAGTTTTTTTTCCTCTCTCCCTTCTACTCCTGCCTTTTTATCCTCTCTTCTTCATCCATGTGGATTATTCTGAAAGTCTATTTTAAGAAAACTTTTATTTATTTGCATTTGTGTGTATGTGAACCCCATGGTCTGTTGCTGTTGCAAATAAACACCAGATGCTTGCACCACTTTTTGCCTCTGGCTTTACATGGGTGCTAGGAAATTGAACTCATGATGGCAGGCTTTATAAGAAAGAGCCTTTAATTGCTGAGCCATCTCCCTAAGTCCCTGAAAGTCTATTTTAAATACACATCCTACAAGCTCATCTATATCTCATAGTTCACTTTCCAGAGAGCATGGCCAATGTATCAGTTACTTTCTCATAGCAGATTAAGGATGGAAAGGATTATTTTCATTTTATAGTTTTAAGGGGAAGTCTATCATAGTGGGGAAGCATTGCAGGAGCAGAAACCAGCATCACATCATACCACCCGTAGAGATGAAGTATAAAGAGATGAATGCTTCTGCTCAGCTAACTTTCTCCTTGTTATTCAGCCCAGGATCCCAGCCCATGGAATGGTGCTGTCCACAGTTAGGGTAGGACCTAATCTAGAAAATCCTTTACTGACATGCCAAGAGATTGTTTCCATGGTGATTCTAATTCTTGTCAGATTGATAACCAAAGATTAACCGTTATCAATAGGCACATAAAACAACCAGCATGGAACAAGTGCAAGGAAGGAAAGTAATAAAACTAACTGATAGAGAGGGACCCCAGAGAGAGCAGAGGAGAAGCAATGAGATTCGACTCTGGTCAGGATGGCTAGGGCATTTTGTTACACATAGCCACCAGCAGTCCAACACAGTTCCCAGCAGCCTTCCCTGACAGCTTCCTTTCCCCTAGGGATCTCTTCTCAGGAAAAGCTAGATCCGTGACTATGCTTCAGAAAAGGATTTCAGGCTGAGCCTGAGTGAGCCAAAGTTGGTGAGTTTATGAAGTATTCAGACAGTCATAGAATAATACACAATCCCAGGACATGGGCATGGGTGTCTCAAGAGAACATCACACTTAGCTGTCTCTACCAGGCTATAAATATGATCTTTGGCTTTCTAAGTTCAGTCCTTAAATCATGTAATTTAGAGAAAGGTTTCTGGATTAACCAAAGTATAAGGGGGAATATGCTCCACGGACATGCATAGTGAATTCCAGGTCAGCCTGGACTAGAGCGAGGCCCTACCTCAAAAAACCAAAAAAATAAAATAAAAGATTATGCTCACTTAAAATTTAAATAAATTTGAAAAATTAAGTGAGACTATATGAGGGGCTGGGGATGTGTGCACGTGATACATACTCAGTCATGGCTCAGTGGATAAAGTGCTTCCTCTTATAGGCACAAGTACCTAATTTTGAATTACCCACATGAAAGATGGACACTATGGTGGGCGTCTATGAGCTCAGTGCACCTATAGTGAGAAAAGAGGCAGAGATGGGAAATTTCCAGAAGCTCATGGGCCAGCCAGCAATGAACAAGAGACTCTGCCTCAAACAAGTAGGAAGGTAAAAACTACTCTCCACGCGCATGCCACGCACACATACATGAATATATATGTAACACCCTCTCTCTCTCTCTCATACACACACATATGAGTTGGTTCAATTATTTTATCTAAATGAATTTCCTTTCATAAATGAAATTGTAAGGTAGTTTCATATGGTACATCATTGGGATAAGAGAGGAGTGTTAATAGGGTCAAACTCAAGGCTACGGACATTCTGGCCCTATGTAAGCACAATTCATTTGTGTAACATACTTAATAGCAAGCTATTTGGGAAAATATACAGGATATCTGTTGGAAATTTTAACTTTAGCACTGTGTTGAAATTTTTTGACTGTCAGTCAGCAGGGAAGGCCAACTAGACTTCCTTTGCCTTCTCATGTCTCCTTAATTCTCTCTGTCTATCCTGCTTTCTAGGTGGAGGTTAAAAGATATCAAAGGGCCTGGCACCCTCCCGGTGTTCCTCTATGTGAAAGAGTGACATAGGTGGGCCATCAAAGACTCCCTAGTAGAGGATAGACCTGAAGGTGAATTGGTTATTTCCAAGCCTAAAAGTGAGGGTGGGAGAACTCCCTGCCCAAGAATACACAGGGCTTTGGAGGTGAGAGAGAAATGTATTGAGGCTGGAAGGTGGTATCCGTGTATGGGAATGTAAGATTATGGAGGTGGGAAAATAAGTGATAACCAAGGTTCCTGGCTGTTGTGCGTGGGTGTGTGAATGTTCTGAGAAGAAACGTGAGGGCTGTGCAGGATGACAGAGAGCAAACCAGCTGGAGGGTCCAGCAGAAACCTATGGAAACTGGACAGAGTAAGAAGAACCAAAGAAAGCTAGGATGGTGGCCCAGAGCTGGAACAAGAGAACAACTTGGAAAAAATTTTTTTTGCAGAACTTGCATAGAAGGTGCCTGGCTGAGGCCAGGGAGGGAAGTAGAAAATTGAAGATAATTTTTTTTTCTGGTTTGTAGGGCTGGTTGGCTGATGGTTCCGAGCAGCTGTGTGGAGTAGAGCAGAGTGAGGACAACAGAAGTTTGTGTTGTGTGAACACATCGTGTGGCAGTGTGAGGGGATTCAGAATGGAAGGGAGAAAGTACTGATGTTCCTCCTTCCTTGTTGACACTTGAGGCCAAGAGGGGAAGGGAGGTCTGTCAGGAGACTGTACTGAGGCCTGGAGAGAGAAATCTATGCATATTGAGGGCAAGGAAACAAGGCACCAGGAAAAATAAAGGCTGAGGAAGGATTGTCAGGAGTTCTTCTGGTCAGAGAATCTGAAGTGATGGGTGCCCAGAAAAAGGAGTTGAACTGTGCAGAGAGGTGAGAAGAATAGGAAAGGCAAGAAGCCACAGTGGAGGTGCACGTGAAAGTCATTGATAACCTTGGTTTGATATTTATTTACTTATTTATGATTTTACTTATTTAGTTGTGAGGAGGGAGGCAGGGAGGGAGGGATGAAGGGAGAGAGAGAGAGAGAGAGAGAGAGAGAGAGTGAGTGAGTATGTGAACACCAGGTCTTCCTGCCTTTGCAAACAAACTCCAGACACATGTGCCACTTTGTGCATCTACCTTTATGTGATACTGGGGAATTGAATCTGTCCAAGTGCCATCTCCCCAGCCCTGATCTTGATTTGAATAGTTCCAGGAGTATCTGAGAGAGTTGAGACAGAGGAAGATTACAAAGATTGAGGGATGAAGGGTTGTTAGAAAGTAAAATGGATAAGATAAATGAATTCTTTGATGAACATTTACAGATCACCTCCTATGTGTTAGGTTCGTTCACCTATGTACATTCAACCATGGGATCCACAATAACTGTGCAAAGTGAATGGGGTTTTTCATCTCTACCATTTTTCTAGCAACAGAAACAAACCCAGAGAGGTAAGAAGACTTGGTATATGTCACTCAGCTCTGATCACATTGTAGAACTGACATCCTAATCTTCATTTCCCAATTCTCAGCATTTTGTTTCAAAACAGAAGGACTCCTGTAAGACAAAGGGAAAAGAAGGAGATGAGTTTGTGGCTTGGGAAGAAATCAGGGCCAAAGAATGTTTTATTTTGGCGAGATTTTAATGTGTGTAGCCTCTCTATAGGCCCATGGTTAGAGGCGGATTCCACTTGGAGTCCAGGTTCTTGGTCTCCATAAGAATTTTCCCTGGGTCCCAGTTCCAGCTAAAGGTTCCTTGCCACTGAGTGGATCTCTTAGCCAATCACAAAGGCTACACCCATTAAAATCTCACCAAATTAACAATGTTTATCCCATTTATCCTCTACCAATCTCACTCTCTGTTGGAGATTCTGTTTGCATTTTTCAGAAGGCAGCGAGAACTGTGGACAACCCAATTTCAACACCAAGACCCAAGATGATGGTCGACACCCAGGCAGGAGATGAACCACCCCGACTCATCATCTAGGGCCCAAATGAAACTATATAGGAAGTGGCAAGATGCGCAAGAGTGCTGCTTCCACAGCAAGTCACACAACCTATGCAAGGGCAACGGAGACAGACACTGAGGATACTCAAAATAGTCCAAAGCAGAAACTTAGAGACTCTTAAGAGCTCAGCAGTAAAGCAGACTTAAACCCACCCACCATGGCTCAGGAATTTTTTCCTAAGAGGGGTTGGAAAGATTGTAAGAGCCATGGTGGGGGGAGTATATCCAGAGGCATTGTTCCCTCTCCAAAAAAAAAAAAAAAAAAAAACTGACTGCTGCTTATACAATCCATAGCTCTCCGTTCCATGGACCATTCCAGAAATCCCACTGAGGAGGGCACTCAGTGGATTGGATTGGGGGCAGGGAGGAGGGAAATGGAGATACCAACACAAGGCTTGTTCAGATAGTGTTTCTAATCATTAATAATAAATTAATAAAGAAAAAAGAGAAAGCTTTATCCCCAGTGCCCTGCAGCCCCAACCGAGGCCATCCATCATCAGTTTTGCATGTTGATGTCTTCTCCCTAGCACCACCGACACCTGCTTCCTTTTCCTTTCTTCCCCTGGTGTGGAGTATACGAATCCTCTTCAATACACATTCTGCAACCTAAACATTTTAAGATTGAAACTAATTTTGTTGCTTAGGATTGAAGGTGTTTAATATGCTTACAGGGTGTTGAGAAGGAGCCAGAGGAACGGTGGCATGTATTAGGACAAGTGTAAGACCATTACTGTATCATTGCTGGGACAAAATATTCAATGAGAAGCAGCTTGAGGAAGGAAGGAAAGGGGTTGTTTTCTTTTGGGCTTATAGTTTTGTGGGGAAGTGTCTATTATGGTAGGAAAGGCATGGAAGGCCTGAGTTGGAAGCCTGTGTTGAATTATCAAATATCACCAGGGAAAAGATATATATATATATATATATATATATATATATATATATATATATATATATATATATATATATATATATATGGAGAGAGAGAGAGAGGTCTGCAACTGGGTCTGGGCTGCAGCACCTCAAGGCCTGCCTCACCTCACACACACACACACACACACACACACACACACACACACACACACACTTCCTCCAGCAAAGCTCCACCTTCTAAAGGTTCCATAACCTTCCAAACTGTGCTACTAACTGGGATTGAGTATTCAAAGACATGAGTCTCTGGGGGAAATTTTATATTCAAACCACCATAGAAACTGATGGATCCAGAGAGAGAAGGGGATAAAGTCAAGTCATTGCATGAGGATGAGTGTGGAAGACTGTCGAGGCTCACATTTCTCTGACTTGGAGGATAGAACGAGTGCAGGAAGTATGATGTTCTTTGGAATCACAGGAAGCTAGGAGTTTCGTGGCCTCAGTCAAGGTAGGAGGCAGCCTCACTTGCTTAGCAAATGTGTTTGTTTGGAAAAGAACTCTGCTCACAGTGGCCTGGGAGGCAGGTATACTTCATCTCTGCCTCTCCTTGCACACCCATCTATCTTTTGTTTTCCCTGCTTGTCTGCAATCATCTAGTTCTAGGTCCAATGTGGACTCAGGGAACACTCTGCCTCCTAGTTTCTCATTTTCAGGAGATGGAATCTAATTAGTTCTCAGCTTGAGACAGACACCACCCCTGCCTCAATAAGCTATGGTCAGGTTTGGGATATCCTAAATCCAAGAAAAGTACTGGGCTAAGTTGATGGAGGATGGATGTGGCAATAAAGGGCTATGAGCTAGAAGAGAAAGAATGCCAGAACAGAACACGTAGAAGCTCTGCTAGTGTCCCTGCTCGGTGCAAAAGCCCTGCCAAGCAGACAGAACCAGCTGGAACTGGAAAGCCTTCATGTGGGGTTTATCAGCCCAGATGTGGGCCTGACTCTCCAGCAGCTTATGAAAGATTGGGAGCAGAAGCAGGAAGATCTTGACTGTCTACCATCCCATATTCAGAGGGAATTAAGTAGAGAGTAAGGGGGTAGTGGAGTTGGTGTTACTGATAGGGAAGCAGAGTGGTTAGTCTATTTGGGCTGGACAGTGAAGGCTGGGGGACTAGTGTACTGAGGCAATAGGAAATAGCTCATTCTTGACATGGGGAAGAATGAAGAACAGGGCTAGGGAGCACAGAGAGAAAGAATAAAGTTGCTGGGTTTTGCATACCCCAAGGATAGCTGTGGAATGTCCACGAGTCGTAGTAACTGTCCACTTAGACATGAGATCAGATTGTTGGGCATTCCTCCCTCCTCTGAGCAGTGTAATTGAATCACCACTTGGACCCAGAAAAGCCTTCTTCCTTTGATTACTGTGAGCATAGGGGGTGAGAAACAGGATGGTTATCATATTGCAATAGTGGAGACAGTCCCTCACCCTGCTATCACCACATCAAAGAAACTGTTACACATTCTCATGTTTAATGTCCCTGATGTCTTAGAAAAGTTGATCTCCCAAACCTGCACATTCTCCATCCAGCTGATGCTGACTCTTCAGTTCTATGCCTTAAAGCATATGAGGGTAGTGACTAGAAGTCCCCTCCCCATTGAGGGATGAGTGTTTTTTAAAGCAGAGGGCCTTGGATTGGACTTCTCCACCCCTCCCCACTCACCTTTGAGGAGCTGCTCCAACATGCAGTGGAAAAGAGAGCCCAAACCTGACCAGCTCTGTGACACTTGGAGTTAAGAAAGGTCTCTATTCTCTCCTGGTCAACTCCAAGGTCCCTGAGGGTAGAGCCTGTGTCTGAAGGACCTTCCCTGTGCTCCTCTGATCCTTGCTTTCTGACAGGAATCTCAATCTGTGCTCCAAGGCTGCTCTACAGAGAAGGGAGTCTGCTCTCGGGCTGAGGGTTAGGGTCCAAAGGGCAAACTTTCTATCATGGCTCCACAGTGACCTTCTCTGTCTCAACCCATCAACACTCCCTTAGAATGGACATTTGCAGAGAAAGCATTATTTCTTAGGGTTAAGTAAGGAGAAATGTCCTGCATTCAACTGGAACAGAGTTTGCTTTGGAAAGACTGTCCCTTATTAGATCCAAGTTCTAGGGTTTTTCTTTTTCATTCATTCATTCAGCAATGTTATGAGCCCTTTCTATGTGTCAAGCACTGCTCAGAGTCTTGAGAAATGGGGAACAAAGCAAAAAAGACTCCTCATGGAACTTTCCCTAAGATATTGGGAGTTAACTACAAAATTAGACATCTACTCAATATTAGATAAAATAATAAAGGAGAATTTGTTGGAATAATGCAGACACAGCTTACACCAGCCAAGGACAAGAAGTACCAGCAAACACAAGGAACCTCATAGAATCAGACTCCAGGGTTGCTCTTGGTTCTCCTGATGAGGGGGGATGTTTCTCTTCTCTCTATTGGCTGCCTGCACTGCCTCCTTCCCTCTACAGATCTGCCTGTTCTGCTCTTGCTCTGGCCTTGCAGCTCACTCTCATTCCAGAGTCCAGCACGAACACCAAGAACACCAGCCCTGAAATTAGGTTCCTTGGGTTCAGTTCAGGTATGGTCTAAGGGGGCAAAGACTGATCATTCACAGGTCATCTGAAGCAGGAAGTCAAAAAAGGAGGAAAATTTCACCCACCCTCCACTTGATGACTAGCACAGTCCATGATATTGGGGGAACTCATCTGCACAGACTTGCCCCCAGAAGGGAAGACTGGAACCAGCTAAACCAGACAATGACAGTGAGGAAGCAACTCCATTGAGGTAGGACCAGGCCTGTTACTCCTGCCTTTCAACCCAGGGAATTGTTCCCTAGTTAAGGGGAATCAATGATAAATGCATAACAAGGGTGTCCCTATACTTCATCCTTATTGCCACTGAATTAGCAGCATAAGACATCATGTTTTATTATAACTTCATAATAATTACAGTTATTACTGAATTCATGTATATGGAAAAGGCAGAAATCTCATCACTGGATTAATGCGTGAGGCCCTTCAATGGGATTTATTGAGCAATAAGTGAATTGCACACACTTGGCACATAACAAGCCTTTTTCCCACCACAGGACTCTGTTAGCTATTGTGAAACGTAAATGGCTTTTGTCACAGGAGACCAAATCTTTTCTTCTTCCTTTTCTCCTCCTCCAGGCAGTCTGCCCCACTTTAGAGGGGTGTGTTGATAACTTCCTTCCCTTCGGATTGGAACTCACACCCACACTCTCCCAGTATGTATCAAAGGTTGTGACTATCTGCCCAAATGTCCAGATAAATCTTTTCCATTTGCCCGGAGCTTTATGGTTTTCCAGATATGATTACAAACATGACCTTTCTGTTTGAAAGATCAAACAGAAAGTTCTTTTGAAAATAGAGATATATGAGCATTAGGGCCATCAAGAGATCATCTGCATGCTCCAGCAAATCAACGTACTGCAGAAGCCCATGGTAAAAAAAAAAAAAAAGTTACTAAACAAGCCATTCCCTGTGGTCACACGCAGCCTAGGGAAGCCTACCCATGGGTGTCTAATGGCCAAGAGTGTAGAGATGAATGGCACAGTGGGCCAGAGGAGCAGAGGCTGAGCAACGAGGAATGCCTAAGTTTGAACTCAGAGAGAGCTGCCAGAGAACTGAAATAAGTATGACTATCCGAAATGTTACTCTGTTTAGGCAGAAAGGGGCATGTCTAGGGTCATGGTCTGCAGATGGGGGCAGGGAGTGGAGGACAAAGATGCCATCCAAAAGAAGATATCAGCACAGACTGGTATCTATTAGGTGGAGGAAATAGTTCAGTTTCCAAACAGGGTATCCTTAGTGGTGATGGGCTTCTGGAAACTTTGAAGACTGCTTCATTTGGTGTGTTGGACTAGCTCTTCCCCAACAGTACTCACTCTTCAGGAAGTGTGAACAACACAGTTACAAGTTGTTACTGGGTTCCAGAAGAAGAAGAGAAATGGGAATTATGGGAAAGAAGGATGGGGGAGGAAGAACAAAAGTGAAGGAAGGACCTTTGTACTGAGTGTCTCATGCTGTTAATGCTAGGTAGGTTCCAATGTCCCATGCTGTCCTCAGAATCTACAGGTAAATGCTATTCCCTCACTTGTATGGATAAAGGAATCAAAATTCAGATCAGGTTCAAAAGCTTCTGTACAGACAAAAACACCGTACTCAGAGCCAATAGACCCCCATCAAACTGGGAGATGATTTTTGCCAGCTACAACTCAGACAGAGGCCTAATTTCCAGAAGCTAGAGAGAACTCAAAAAATTAATAACAAAAACTCAAACTACCCCCTCACAAAATGGGGCACTGATCTCAACAGAGAATTCACAGAGGAAGAAACACATATGGCCTTTATTCACATGAGAAAGTGCTCAACATCCTTAAGTATCAGGGAAATGCAAATAAAAACCACAGTGAGATTCCACCTTACTCCAGTCAGAATGGCAATCATAAAGAAAACCAACAACAATAATTGCTGTCGAGGATGCAGGGAAAAAGGAACCCTCATTCACTTCTGGTGGGATTGCAAGCTTGTTCAACCGCTTTGGAAAGCACTGTGGAGACTCCTCAACAGAATGGACATAGAGCTAACAATGGACCCAGCTATCCCTCTACTAGGCATCAACCTGCAAGATGTCACATCTCAGGATAGAGACATTTGTGCAACTATGTTTATAGCAGCTCAATTCATAATAGCCAAAAATTGGAATCAACCAAAATGCCCTTCCATGGAGGAATGGATAACAAAACTATGGTATATTTATAGGATGGAATTCTATTTAGCTGAAATTTAGAGAAAAATGGTCGGACTTGGAGCAGATCCTACTAAGCGATCTCTCAAAAGAACAGAGAGCCAAACACCGCATATTCTCCCTCATATATGGTCCTTAACCAGGCTAACCGTAAACTCTACACAGACTAGTAGAAAGAAGTGAGAGGTAATGAATGAGGGGTAAGGGATGGGGAGAGGAGAACAACTTAAGCATAAAGCTAAACCAAAATAGGTTCAAAATCACAAAATCCTCACGAGCATACTGTAACCTATTGTGCAAGTAGTGGTTGTTGTCTGGCAAGAGGGTCCGTAAATAAAAGGGGAGAGAGTCTAAGCCGGTGAAAAATTGATCATTCTGGCAACTCCTGGTCCCACTCATCGACTCCTCCCCTCACTGAGCTGTTAACCAAAAAACCCATGAGGTTCCAAAAACAAGACAGGAGTCTGTCAAAACTCTTGAATTCCCACCCCAGACCTGAGGCAAGATCCTGTTGCTGAAGAAACCACAGAAAGCCATCTATGAGCATCAAGAGACCCTGCGAGATCCAGAATGGTATCCAGCCCCCAGATGGTAGTTAGTGCAGTGCTGGAAGGCACTGCATAAGCTGCCAGGGGAAGCTGGTCAACAACAGCTGGAGGAAACAGAGACCACTGGCATGAAACACAGTCTGCTGACTTGAGTAGCCTGACCACACTTCCTACTGGGAGAGAACAGCAAACCAAGAAAGGAGCATATGTGCAATGGAGGAGCCAAAGCCTGCAGAGGCAATCAACAGCTTTTAAATTCAGCCAAATATTCCACTTAGTGAGGAGGAGTCCTTAACTGGAACTGGGGACTTAGGGCGATATGCACTGGGAGCCGGACTCTTGGGCCCCCAATGAGAAATGCACTATTATATGTCACAGCACAAAAAGCAAAGACTGTATGCAGGCCATGGATCAGTGCCCAGCACCAGCAGGCATGGACCTGTCCACCTCTGGATTTTGGTGCTGTGGATTAGAAGCCCTTCAAAGCCCTCTGGTGGAAGGAGGCCAGCTCTCCCTCCACCAGAGGGGCAAGGTCTCTTTTAACTGCTTTCTGCCGGGGGCTGCTGCCAAGGTGGCCAATAGGCTCTGCATCCCTGATGACATCAGCAGGGTGATGTGACTGGATCAATTAGGTGTTATTAATAGGTCAGTACTTCACGAATTGTAATTAAGCAGATGTGCATCTAGTGGAAGTGGTGGCTGAGGGTGGGAAGAGGTGCTTCTGGCAGGTCTTGAAGCCCCATTAACTATGAATGCCCTGGCACAGGATACAGTGAGAACCTGTCCATAGCCATTGTTAAATAGCCTGCCTGAGTGCCCTGGGTTCTGAGGCCCTGATTTATTCAATAAACAAGCTCGAGCCTGTTAGGTGTTGTGCTCTCTGAGTGCGATATGGTTGTGGGCGAGGATGCAAAGGGTAGAAAGGGCTAAGTGCCTAGTTCTTTCCAGAAGCAAGGTCATAGATACTGTAGGGTAGGGACAGAGGCTTACAAAAGCTGCCTCTTGAAGCAGTGAATCTTTTTCCCACACACACACACTCTCTGTCTCTGTCCCTGTCTTTGTCTCTGTCTCTCTCTCTCTCTTTCCCACCTCCCCCTTGCCATTTGTAGTCAAATGCTCTACCTCTCCAAATATTTCTTACTTATGTATGTGTGTACTGAGTGTCTAGTGCTATCAGTGCTAGGTAGGTTCCAATGTCCCATGCTGTCCTCAGAATGGGTAATGCTATTCCCTCACCTTCATGGGTAAAGAAATCATGATTCAGTAACATTTAGTGGGTTAGCACACATTTTATATGTATGGCCATTCCAGGGCCTCTTGCCACTACAAATGAACAGCAGATGCATGTGCCACTTTTTGCATCTGGCTTTTATGTGGGTATTGGAGGAATTGAACCCAGACCAGCAGGCTTTGCAAGCTAGTGCCTTTAACCACAGAACCATTTTCCCAGCCCTCCCCTCCTTGGCATTGGGATGCCCCAGAGCCAAGGCAGCCTGTCCTTCAGGGACTATCCAAAAAGAGAAAGGCAAAAGGTTTTTATGTACCGAGAAGCCACAAGGGCCACACTGACATGCAGCCAAGGAGGCAAGAACAGATGTAGCTGGAGCTGAGCCTAAGTCCCACACAGGGTGCAGCCTGGGAGATGAAGAAGACAGGCCTCTCAGTAGAGAGGGAGCCTGGAAGCAAGTGTTTAGATAGGAGGAGGCATATTTAGCTTATGGAAAAACAGAGCGCAGAATGATAAAGTGGATGATGGAAAAAGAGGTCTGAACAATGAGATCGTCCCCTGTTGCTCTCATCTCTGACATCATGACGGATGCGGAGGGTAAACTTTCATCTAAACCCATCCTGATTTTCCATTCGGACTCTGAGAAATGTCCCAGAATCACTCTTTGCCTTTTAAATTTTTAGGTTGTTTTAAAATTGCCTGCATTCTACCTTTCAAGTCTGTCTACCCTGTAGCTCGGCCTGCCAGATGAGGTTGCTTGTGGAATAGTCTATGTAACTACGCAGGCATGTGGTTGTGAAGTGTCCTTTCACCTTTTTTGTCAATGTAGCCTGCTCTTCTCTTAGCCCTCAATTGTCCCAAAAGCCCCCCCCCCCCACCCAGAGAAGCCTTTCCTGACACCATTGTCAGCGTCAGCCTCAGAGAGCTAGTTCCTCTTTTCTGGGCTATGTGAGGAAGAACCAGAGCCAGCTTGGGTCTTTTGGGGAAGTAATCCTCCCTCTCAAGAGCCCTGGTTAGTTTTCTTATCAGGAGGATGGGGAAGAGGACAGTCCTTTTCTCAGAGGGTTGTGAAGCTTACACAAGAAGAAGTGCTGGAAATGGTCTAGGAATCATGGGGTACATGACCACTACGAGCCTCCTACACATACTGTGTGCATTGATGGCTTGTCTGTCTTGGATGTATTGCCAAATGCCAGGCAGGCTTAGCTCTCTTTGTACTGGCACCACTGCAGTCCATACCCTTTGCTACCGAAATGAGTGAATAAATGCATGAATGAGGTAGAAGAATGCTTCAAGTTAGCTCGTTGTACCCATGGTTTATTTCCTTCCTGAGGATCTCAGGGGCCTGTGTCTTGGCCAAGTAGTCACCCTGGGCACAGTCAGAGTGAAATGAAATATTTCGGGTGGCACGGACGTGTGTGCCAACCTCAAAGGCCTGTGTGTTTTAATTAGTTTAATTAATGATGGCACCAACTGGCTCATTACCTGATGGAATTAATGGGGATCATTTGTCTCCCTAAAGCAGCCTCTTGGTACAGCAGAGGCTGTCTGGAAGAGGAGGAGATAGAACTGTTCCCAGCCCTAGGTGGATTCTCGATCCTCAGCCTGATCTACTCTCCTGACAGGTCCCTCCTGCCTCTCCCTCTCCTCAGCTCCTGCCTCTTCTAAGCCATCATGCTGGAGCCTCCTTTCACTTTTCTTCAGGTAAAACAGTTAATATCTAAGTACAAATATGAGCAGACATTTAAAAAATAGCAGCTATGACACCAGGCAATGGCGGTACATGCCTCTAATTCCAGCACTTGGGAGATGGAGGCAAGCGAATCAAGTTCAAGGTTATCCTGGGCTACATGAGATACTATCTCAGAAAATAATCCCCAAAATATAATAATGATACAATAGCTCTGGAACCTCTACTTTCCCCTTAAATAGTTCCCTGTCTTATTCTGTGACTAAGACTGCACTGGCCTCGTCTTCAGCTTGGGCTGGTCACATCATCACAGTCCCCTGGGAACTCTCAAGCATCCATCTTAAGAGGAGCTGGTCTTTTGCCACTAAGGCCGATTTAGGGATAAGTTTGAGGCAAAGCAATTAAGCTCAGTGAAGTCAGATCCCATTCTGAGACATATGGGCTGTCTCTTCCCCTCCGACATCTGATGCCTCAGTGCCAACTTCTTTTCCCTTTCAGCTGGAAAGAATTGCCTTCTGCAGCCAAAGCTGAATCCTACCTTCCTTGTCTGGGAGCAGAATCATAGCACTGGACCCATGTCTTTTCTGAGAAGACCAGAACACACATTCTGAGCAAAAAAAAAAAAATCCTGCCTAGAATCTCTCTGCCCAAGGAGCTCACAGCTGCATGCAGCTGTTTGTAGGAAGACACTGTAACTCTTGACCCCTCTAAGGTAATGTGATGGGCAGATAGAAGAAAGGACTCAGGGTGGTTGGGAGGGGGGAGTCAGGCGAAGCCTGTAAATCACAAAATCTGGCCCTCAATGTTTTCAGCAGTGAATGGTTGGCCACCCAGAAGGCAAAGCCTACCACAGAGCTCGAATAAGCCAAAAGCTATGATGATAGAATGATGGGCTAGACATTCTGGTACATTCTAGGTCATATTTACAGTGCACAGACATTGTACGTGTAGGTGGATTCCTTTAGCTACCTTTGTGCATGTGTTGGGTTTATTCATGAATATTTGTTTGTGTGACACAAAAGCATGCTTATGGGGTTGCACCCCAGTGTGTCTCTGTCATAGCCAACTGTGTGTGGGAATGGGTGAGGCCTCTTGGCTGCTGCACATCTTTCCCTGTTGGTGCTGCCTTGATTTTATGGGGAGAAGGGTGAAGCTTTTGGTTTGAATTTCCATGTGTGAGTGACCGATGACTATGACACAAAACATCTGATGAGTCAAAAATAAATCTTCCACTTTCCTTTATCGAGAGACTCAATCCTAACTGGATGCATCTTCTAATCCTCCACAGTGCAAGACTCCAGAATGGCGTACACTGGGAGCAGCGTCCTGATGGCAGGGTTGACCAAGGGACCCATGAGGATGTGTTCTGTGTATACTATGATGCTTACTACAGCAGAAGTTGTCCCTGTGAACTATTTCATGCATGATTGATAGCAAAAAGCCTGGGTCCTATAAGTTCTAGAGCAGCTTTGGGAGGCAGCAGAGACAGTGTGTACATTGTATGTATGGTGATGAGGGGAGGATGAGAGTGAAGAGAGAGAGAGAGAATTTCCCATATTTCCTAACTCTAGAGGTCCCATTTGCCGTATCTGTCTTTGGAATTTCAACTCTTCCTGGGGGCCACTTGTAACATTTAGACACTACTCACCAGTGGCCTAAGCCTTGGAAGACCGTGGTAGGTACCTAACCATTGGGTGCCCTGTGCACTAAATCTAGTACTGGTGGTGCCCTGATATTGAGTAGCATGAGGCCTGGGGAAGGAGAGTAGATACCACGTCTGTTTGCTATCCTTGCTTTCCAACCAGCCCAGCTCCTGCACTGAGTCAATGCTGTCATGCCAGGCCCTTTCTTACAATAGCTGCCCAACAGAGGCTTAACAGGAGAAAACCCAGACCGCATTCCAGTGACTTGGCTCCCCAGGGGACTGAAGCACAGCTAGAACCAGGTCTTTTTTCCTTGGAAGGTTGCAGTGACTTATAAGAAAAAAAAATACCCCTGCACTTGATAGGAAAAGAAATCAAACAGAAAGGAAGAAGAAAACAAACAAACAAACAAAAAAAACTAGAACTGCTTTTTGTTTTGGAAAGGTCAGCAGCAGGAGCCTGCTGCCTCACCAGTGCAAAGCTGGTGCCATACTTGGCAATCTCTCCCGATCAATAAGACACTGATCACCTCATAAAGTGGTGTGGAGGCAGCAGGGGCCAGCATGGAAGCCACTGGAGGGAGCCATGCCTGCCTCTAGCACAGAGTTTCCTGGGGACAGAGCTGCTGGCAGAGCCCCTGTGCCCAACTGTCTGTGTCCATACTCTCCTGCTCCCTCATGAGCCAGAGGCTACTCCTAATTTCAGAGGCTGCTGACCTAGTTTGCTATGATGACCTTGAGCAGTCCAAGCGCCCATGTTTAGATGCCCACCATAATCTTTCTACTCAGGCCACTGTTGAGTACTGTGCAGGTCATACAAGTGGCCCCCAGGAAGAGTTAAAATTTCCGAGGGAGAAAGAGAGCATTTTATCAATTAGAGCCACATGCAAATTGTTGTCTTTCCATAAAACATAGAGTTGAGGGAGGGAGAAGTAACGGGATGAGGGAAGCAGTGACCTTCATTCCAGAACCCTCTATGCACATGCTTGGCCTGCTCATGGGTCACTTGCGATCAGCAGAGGATGTTCAGCTGTGACATCTTCAGCTGGTCCGAGTCAAGCATAAGGCATAGTGCAGAACAGTCCACAGCCCTGGGGTGTGAGGGGCAGGAAACAGGGGCAGTGACTCTTTCAAAGAATGGAAGATGCTGTTAACATGTCAGTCCAATTATGGTAATGTGCTGGGGTAATTGGCCCTCCAAGGGCGCAGGGGATGCACATCAGTACAGTAATTGCAGGTTCACTTGGCTCTGCATTCTTTATCCCACTTTGGTGACTAATTATTAGTATTTAGCAAGTGGATATTGTCATCTTCAAAGCAGGTGCAGCTGGGGCTCAGGCACTGGAGCTGGGGCCAGCTAAAGGTCAGCCTCTACTTGGAGATAATTAATTTCTCCTTTACAGATCTGAAATGCGCTGCAAACTTGTCTCTTCTTCTCCTTTTCTTTTTTATTTTTTGCTTGCAAACAAACAAATAAACAAGTAACTCCAGGGAAGGAGAATGAACCTTGTGGTTTATTTCAGTGCCCTTTCCATTTAAAGGCCAGAATCAACAAGTTGGGGTAAACAACTGGAGGGGGTCATTTGTGTACCTCCATTCTCTCTTAGGAAAGAACCAGAAATTGAGCTCTAGACAAGATACACATGAATAGGGAAACCAAATGGGGTGACTGCCAGCAGGTAAGGAGAGTCCATGAACTTGTGATGTCTTATTTGTTTATTACCATTTCTATATGGAGCACTGGGACCTCCCTGTTTCTACAAAGGACTAAGGTTTTGCTATTCTAAAAGGAAGGAGACTAGCAACAGTGAAAATGCTCCTGAGTTGCTGCACTCCAGCATCAAGTACTTACTTTGTCTAATCCTCACAACAGCTCTAGGCCATGGGTAATTTTATTATTCCCATTTCATTCTTTTTTCATTGAGAAACTGAAGGTCAAAGAACCTGAAGATGTTCCTCAAGTCTAAAGGAAGAGGGCTGATATCTCAACCCTGCTGACACTTCAGCCCTGCTTCTTAGTGTACACGGACAATGCTTAATTCTCCAGCCTGCCAGGGAAGCCCTCACTGGATTTACTTTATGGAGGATGGTGTATCTCCATCAGCAGAGCCTTCAGGTACAACTCAGGAAGCCCAAAGTTTAAGAATGTAAGCACCATTCCACAGCTCAATGCTTGACAACATTTTGCCAGAAACAAAGAAAGTAGAGAAATAAGAAAGGAAGTTGCTATAGTTTGATCTTAAATGTTGCCCACCCCCTCCCAAAGCCATATGTTCAAAACTTTTAATGTCCAGTTTGGCACTATTGGGAGGTGGTACAACCTGTAAGAAGTGGGGCTCAGTGGGGAGGGATGGTCATTAATGAGAATGTCCTTGAAGAGTCTTTGAACTTCTTCCTTTCTCCCTGCTTTCCAGTCGCCACAAGGTAGCAACTCCTTTCTACCATGTGCATCTACACAGGCCCCAAAGCCATGGAACCATGCGACCAGGGACTGAAACTTCTAAAACTGTGAGCCAAAACAAACCTTTCACCTTTTGAGCTGTCTCAGGAATTTTGTAAAACTAACAGAAAGGTGACTAATGCAAATATAGTTTTTAATATTTACCAAGTCTTTAATAACCCTACACTCTGAAGCCCTTTCCTTGTCTTATGACCTGCAGAAGGACCAGCTCGGTAGATTCCCATTCATTTTCATGAACAATATTAAATTGCTTTCTAATTATTTTATATCCATTGGTCTCTCTGGCAGAGATCCAAATGTACATAGGTTAGGACATGGCCCCATGTGCTTTGGACTCTGCCCTTGGATACCCAATGACTCTTGATTGAATCGAATTGAAAATGAGGGATGGATAAGCCCCCTCCTCTTTTAGTTAAAGATTCTGTTTTCATGTTAGCTGAACAAATAGAGGATATTTTAGGAAACTTTAGACAGTTTTCTGGGATCCTCTTGCACTGAAAAATGGAACTTATGTAGTATGGTTGTAAGGAGTGGCCAGCAAGATGGAAGAAACAAGTGTGTAGCGGGGACTTACAGGAGGTGAGCGATGTCCAGGGCTCACTGTTAGGACAGGACAACAAAATTCTAGTGTTGCTGCAGCCTACATATTGATGCCGCCAAATGAATTTTCCTCTTTGCAACCTGACCTCCTTCTTACTGTGAAATGATCTCATTTCAAGGCTAACCACAAGAGGCTTGGCTGGGCACCCGGCATGCCGTTTGCCTGGCATTTGCAAATCTTCATGCAAAGTGCAAAGTTTTTTTTAAAGACAGTAAATAATCCTGTCCAGAGAAATCTTGGAAAGGTCTACTCTCAGCCATGAGGTAAAAAGCAAAGCAATCCTTCTGCCTACCCTCACAACCATTATCTGCCGCTCTTCTTGAATGCTAAGGCTTAAGTCGCTTTTAATTTTAGATCAGGAACAATCTGATTTGGGGCCAAGGTCTTTTTTCACTGTCCTTCAAAATGTATTAAGCTGTGGTGTTTTTCCACCTCCAGCCTGCTCTGCTTCGGTTTCTTGAATGCCAACAACTGAAGCTCCACCAAGAATTCAATGTGCAGCCAGGATATCAAAGACCATCCTCTCTTGTGTGCAGTTGGAGAGAAAGGAGAAAGAGAGGGAGGGACGGAAGGGAGGGAATGAGAGAGAGAAAGAGAGAGAATGAATCATCTGCCCAGTATTATGGCACTTACTACCTCCTTAATAAAGCATGCTAAAACCTACATGACTTCCCAAGCAAACGACCAGAGACAGAACCAGTGGGCAGAGATTCCATAAGCTCAGGCCCATACTGCCACCACTTTCTAGCCTCCCTCCTGGGTCTCCTTTCTGACTTCTTTCTATTACTGTAGAAAACATCAGGCCTTATAGACTAGGCTGTCCCGTGGCTAGTGGCATTGTTTTCTAGGCTCCTGCAACCATGAGTGGACCCAAAGTCATGCAAGTCAGGCTCCCCAAATAGGGTGACTAGGTTGTGGGGCAGATGGCAATGCCCAAATTTGACTTTTGAGGCTATAGACAGAAGCCCAGAGGCCCACTCAGCTTGGCTTATGAAGGCCCAGGTGGGCATCTGGGGATTCTGCTCCCAGCTCCACATTACACTGCCTAGCAACATCAAGATGCTAGTATGATTCCTTCCAGATCTTGCTTATCTCAGGGAACCTAAGTCTAGACTTTGGCCTGTTCTCGACTCCCACACGACAGTTTCTAGGCCAGATTCCAACCTGTGACTATGATAAGCTCCTGGGTCCCATGGCCTGAACACCCCCATGGCTTTTCATACTGGATGCAGTCTTCTGGGTGATGTCTCTGGAACAAGAGTCCTAAAAGTTGGAAAAATCTGATGAATTAAAAAATATTTTGTTTATTTGGAGAAAGACAGGCAGAGAGAGAGAGAGATGAACTCCAGATGCTTGTGCCACTTTGTGCATCTGGCTTTACATGGGTCCTGTGAAATCAAACCTGGGTCCTTACGCTTTGCAGGCAAGCACAATAACCACTGAGCTATCTCCTGGCCTCTGATGAATTTTTTTAAGGAATCCTAGTTCCATCTTCTCATCAGCTTGTCCTGACAAGAGGAACGGGACAGGGAGGGAGTGTGAGTCAGAAGAAATGGGAAAGATTGCACTCTAAGGTACCTCAGGCCTCTGGGGATTCCAGGCTCTGAAGAAGAGCCTAAGAAGGTGACAAAAATATTTATGATTTTCACTTCCTTCAGCCACAGCCTTTCTTGAGAACATCTGACAAGGTTGCTGATGAACAAGCACACACGGCAGCAGCCAGCCAGGCTGGCACAGTGCTCAGGACCAATAGCAGCCGCAAGTGGGGTCACAGCCTCCCTTTGCAGAGGAAGCATGGCATGGCTCTCCTGTCCTATTTGCAGCCCCACCTGGTGCCATGCAGCCTGCAGGGGGGGGGCACTCAGCATCTGGAAAGGGACAGATGCCTCTGAGTTGCAGCCAAGAAATGCCTTGAATTCTGCCTCTGTATTGTGGGGTAGGAGTGGTGGGGTTGGTCCAGGCAGGGGAGTTGTTTCCCCAAGCATCTAGCATTTGAGTTTGAGTCTATGTAAACTGGTCTTTGGAGAGCCCTCAGTGACTCAGCCTGATTCAAAGCAGCTTCAAATTCAGACCAGAGGGAATCTTCTGTGGTCCATGGTGCATGCCTCTCTCCCTACAGGGACCCCGCTGGGAGGGAGACAAGGTGCAGTTCCTCAGTCCTGATGCTCATTTGAACTGACATGTCATCTCACATATGGCCCTGCCTCTTTTCCCTCATCAAACTTCATTAGACTCAACGCAGAGGAGTGGAAAAGGCACTGGGGAAAAAGTATAAAATTGTGTGTGTTCCTTCCCTAAATAGTTGTCTACAGACAATGCTTTCCTCTGTTGGAATAGATTTCTGTTATCATCTTATGGTTCTGTGACTTTGAGACTCTGTGCCTAAGTCTCAATTCCTTAATTGCTTCACTGGTCAATGCTTTCCCAATATGTCTTTTCTATTTAGGATCATGGTTGGGACATTTTAAATACTAGTTTTCCCCGAGGCTACATAGTGCTGCCCCGAGATTCACCCTGAAGGATTTGGGGCTCTGTGTCTTAGGAAACCACTTACTTTCTTCTTGGGCATGGGTTTCCAAAGTCCCATGGCACACCTTTTCTACTGCTTACCTTTCCCCCTTTCCCCCAACCCCTGCTTTGGTACTGGATATTGAACCTGAGACCTTACACAGATAAGCACTCTGCCAACTGAGATATATCCCTAGCTTTGTTTCTTTTTATTTTGAGATAGGGTGGTTTAGGTTGCTCAGGCTGATCTCAAATTCTTTTTATTTTTTTCTATTTTCACATTTTAATGCATTGTATAATGCATTTTGATCTTATTCACCCCAACTACCCTTTCTTATCCCTCTCCCTCTTCCATTAATAACCTTCTTCTTCCCCAATAATTTCTATTTTACTGTCAGGCCTTTTTAACCCACTGAATTAGATTAGGGTTGCTTACATGATCATGGGTGGAAGGTTATTTACAATGGAATGGGCAGCTTACCCGTGGCTACACCACTGATAAACATGGCTCCCCTCTCCCAGCAACCACTAGCTGCCATTAGCTAGTCTGGAGGTTTGAGGCCTCATGTACCCTTCACCCATCAATGGTGAAGTATTGAAAGACTCAATTTTGTGCTAGAGACCACAGCTGCTGTGAGTACATGAGTATACCAGCCATGTTCTATCGAGAAGACAGGACATTGCAGCCCTTCTCCCCATCCTCCGGCTCTTACACCTGTTCTGTCCCTCTTCTGTGAGATTCCCTAAATCTTGGAGGGAGTGGTTTATATGTCCTCTTTGAAGCCATGATCTCAAATTCTTCCTGCTTCATCCTCCCAGGTGTTGGGATGACAGGCACACACCATCACCACAGCCAGCACATGCTCTACTCTAATAAACTTTCAAAGATCTTCCCATTCATTCATAGAGTACTTGTAAAATGGTAGGCCCACATAGTAGTCAGCTGTTGCTCTAAGAATGCTGCATAAGAAACTACCCCCAAATTAACAGTGTTTATCAACAGTAAATGTTTGTTTTCACTGCTTTAAAGCAACAGGCTGGCTGCAACAGTGCTTCTCCAGCATTTGGACAGGGCTCAGGCCTGCTTCTCAGTTCTTCACTGTGGCCCCAGGAAGGAGAAGCAACAGCTACCTAGGAGGTTCTACATGGCAGCCAGAGCAGCCAGAGCAAGAAATCCAGACAATAAGTCAGGGTTCTCTAGAGAAACAAAATCAACAGAATGAACTGTAGTAAACAAAAAGGGGGGTTATTGGATTAGCTCATGGCAGTCCCACAATAGCAGTCTGCAAGCAGAAGAGTCAAGGAACAGGTCACTGCTCAGTCCACATGGTTGGATGCCTCAGCAGTCCCAATCCAGCACTGAAGGCCTAAAGGCTTCCTGGGGAGCTTCTGGTCTCCAGTCCAGGTTAGAAGGCTGAGGAAGCTCCATTTCAATACCAATGAAAAGACACTTGACAAGCATCAGCAGTCAGGCAGGCAAGGAGGTGGGAAGCAGAGAGAGAATGAGGAAATTTTCTCCCCCTTTATATAGCGTTAAGGTGGGGTCTTGCAACCCTATCTCAGACTTAATGGCTTTCCAAGTCTCTGGAATTTCCTTTCTGCACTGCCCACACAGGAAGGGATGTTAATTACTAGCTTCCCTTAGCTTCTTTACACCCTACCCCCTACTTAGAGACTGCCTTCCTGTAAACATCCTCAGAGACACACCCAAGATAATTAAAAAGATCAAGTTGACAACAAAACCTAACCACCACACCTGTTTAAAGCCTTGGGTCAGAAGTGGTGGACTTACACTAATATATAAGCTGGTTAAGAAAAACTGAATGGCCATCCTGAAAGGCAGTGGAGCGATGCAGCACAGGGAATAAGGAAGACTTGTGAGTGAATAATCAAACAACACAGCGCAGTTTCCAGTTTCATTAAATTCACGGTCAGAGATGAGAGATAAATATTAAACATGCAAATGAGCAAATTAATATAGATGGGGTAAATAGTGCAAAGAAAATGAATACGAGGGACTTGTTTTACATCGAGTGGCTGACTGTGAGGTGGCACCTTTGAAGCTGGGCTTTAAAGGATGAACAAAAACTTTCGGGCCAATAGAGGTGGTTTGTGCAAAAGGCTCTTAGGATGCCACCATCTTGATGTGGTTGAATTTGTATACGTGTGTCTGCAGTGTTCACTGTAGAGTAACAAAGTGGGAACTAGAATGGAAGATGCCTACAGGGCTCAAGTCATTCAGAGCTCTGACTTTTTACTGTTCTCCCTCATATTTAATATTCTTCCATTTATTCAATGATGCACACATGCATGCACACACATGCCCTACTTGAAGCCTCCTTATATTGGTCAACGTGTTGAAGTTACATTGTATATTGTTAAACACATGCAGACAAAAACCAGCAACTCTCCAGTCCATGCAGTGCTGGGTCAGGCTTAAGATAGCCTGGGGGTCTAGTAGAGGTTTCTTCCCTGAACAAAGGAAACTGGTAAGTGTCCTGCTGAGACTCATCCAACAGTGACAGAGACCCAGGCCTGACAGGTGGTACTTGGTCTAGTTATAAGAAGTCATCTCTGCTTTTTTCCTTCTTTTTACTATGTATTGAAAATTTTCATATATGTACATAATGTATCTTGGTCATAATCTTTTTCCATTAAGAGAAGATCGTTTTCTGAATACAGCTTTTTCATACCCTCAAACCTACCCCAGCACCAAGAAGATTTTTGGAGTGATGAAAATAGTCTATATCTTGATTAGGGTGGCGTTATACAAATTTGTCATGACTCATTGAACCACACATTTAAAATGGATGTGGTTTATTATATGCAAATTATACCTTAATAAAATGGAATTAAAAGCAAAGCATAAAACACAACAAAAGCAACTAATAAATATGAAAGAAAATTTTGTAAAACCCTGGGGCTGGCTCACCTCTAAGTTTTCCTGCAGAAATGACCATAAAGTTGAAGAAGAGGAGGAGGTTTCTTGAGCAACTTTCTCTGCTAAGGACCCTTGTAACGGGATTGTGGAAGGTGAAGAGAGGCTGTCTCCCACCTTGCCACAGGACATGGGGCCACTCAGAGACCTTGAGGACTGGAGGATGTTAATGCTAATATCAGGGTATGGTCTTTCCTCGTAGATGATGCTGGATCTGGTGAGGGAACAGAGATCTGCTCAGCAGAAGTGACAGTGGCATCTGGCTATGCAGAGATAGAATAGGGGCTAAGGAGTGCCCTAGGCCATTGGAGCCCAGAAATGACAACAAAAATGTCAGTGTGCTCAATAGAAGTAAAAGCTGAGTGTGACATAGCATGTCCATAATTCCCTCACTTAGAGAAGCTGGGGCAGGAGAACCATGAATCCAACCAAGGCCACTTTGAGCTATATAGCAAGACCCTGTATCAAAAACAATAGAGACATGATGCCAGCCACAAATATGGGCCACTAATGGATCTTCACATTTTCTTGTAACCACATTTTAAAAAGTAAAACACACACACACACCAAAAAAAAAAAAACCAAACCATGTGTAATGAATTTAACTCTGTATCCAACGTATTAATGCCCACATGTTATCAATATGTAAAAGATACTACCAAGATATGTAACATTCTTTGGACTCCATCATGTTTTGCATGGGCTGCTCTTGAAGTGCCTAACAGCCTACCCATGTATAGCCACTGCTTATCCTATAGACAGCCCAGGCCTATGGGGACAATTTATTGTTTGTGAGGGATCACCCCACCCCACTCCACTCAAGAAGACAGCTGACAGCTCTGAGAGTCTCCAGCCTAGGAGGGAGTATGGAGGCGACAGGGGGCGGAGGCCTTTGATGAACAGGTGGAGGTGAGAGCAGCAGTCTGAATGAGAGTTGTGGGACTGAGTATTGAGAGGCTGGGGGACTTGGATTCCATATGCATTTAGAGTCAAGTTCTAGTGGAAGCTTTCACGTTCTTTTATCCTCAAGCATCACAGGAAGGATCAGTTGTATCTTGTCAACCCTCTTGCCCTTTGTGATTCCATTTTTCTGTACTATGAATGTTACATTTTAGCACCTCGTTTTCATTCAAGCCACCTGTGATACTTTCTTATTTTATGTTTATTCCCCCTATCATTTCAACCCAGAGTAGAATATGTTACAATGTAATTCCTGTAATTTGTATCATGAAAGCACTTGGCATACCTAATTAGTGTTTCAGATTACACATCCCTCCCCCTTTCCTTTCAGTCCTTTCCCCTCTCACCCATCTTAGATGAACAAACTTCATCTGGTTGAGCATCAGGGTGCAAAATGAGAAGGGAGTGCCTTACACTTAGAGGGAATGAGAGCCATTACTGTTTAGTACTTGCTATCTGTTAAATGAGTTAGTACATTGTGAAGTTTGGAGTCGTGCCTGGCACAGAGCTAGTGTGTCATGGTTTGATCCAGGTGTCCCCCACAAACAATTGAATGTGTTCTGATAGATCGATCCTCAGCTGATGGCAGTTTGGGCTTTACAACCTCGATGAAGCTGTGTTGTTGGGGGCGGGCTTATGGGGTTATAAGCCAGCTTCCCCTTGCTAGTATTTGGCACACCTTTCTGCCGCTGTTTGCAGTACTGTGGCAGAGGTGATGTCCAGCCCTCTGCTCATGCCATCATTTTTCCTGCCAGGATGGAGTCTCCCCTGGAGTCCGTAAGCCAAATAAACCCATTCCTCCACAAGCCGCCTTTGCTTGGGTTCTATCTGCGCAGCAACAAGAAAGCTGACCACACATAGTGCTATTATTAATGTCTCAATAACTGCACAGTTCACTTCAATGGATATTTCTGGGGTGCCTGCTCTGTGTCAGGGACTATTGTAGGTGCTTGGGAACAAAGGGGGAAATATTGGTCTCTACCTTCAGTAATTAAGACCATTGCTGGCAAAGACAGTGAATAATAAACATTGTAGACATAGAGACTTCATAGAATGCTAAAAGATGGTAAATGCAGTGTGGGGGGGCAGGGAGAGAAAAGTTAAGGGTTGGATAGATGGCTCAGTGGATAAAACACTTGCCAGGTAAGTCACCTGACTTCAGATCCTCAAACCTTGCATAGATGTAGTGGGCTTCCATAATCCCACCATACCTGCTGCAAGATGGAAGATGCAGACAGGAGAATTTCCAGGAAGCTCATGGACCAACTAGACTGGCAAGCAGAGCCATGAACAAAGACAGATCCTGCCTCAAAGTGGAAGGTAAGGACTGACACCTGAAAGTTGTCCTCTGACCTCCACACATATGCATCTGCACTCACATATATGAGTATCTGTGTGTATGTGTGTGTGCGTGCGCGCTCATGTGTACTTGCAAGCACACACACCCCAAAACAAAGACAAAACAAGTAGCATATTAAAAGGTGTGTCCATGGTATGGGTCCCCATGGAGAAGATGTGATTTGAACAGAGGCTTGAAGGGGCCTATCAAGTGCAACAGCAGTAGGAAGGGCTGATGGCTGCCTGGGGGTCTGGTATATTGAGGAATAATAGCCCAAGTCCCTTTGGGCCACTGGAACAGAACATCATACACTAGGTGGCTTATAAGAAATAGAAGTTTATTTTTCACAATTCTGGAGGCTGAAAAATCCAAGATCAAAGAATCCCTATAGATTCAGCATCTGATGAGAACACACTTCTTGGCACATAGACGTCATCTTGCTGTGTTCTCATATGCAGAAGGGACAAAAAGCTCTATGGGACCTACCGTGTAAGGGTACTAATCCCATTCATGAGGGATTTGCCCTGATGACCTCACCACCTTCTCAAGCCCAGCCTGCCAACACTATCACATCAGGTTTCAACATACACTTTTTAGAGGCAGAAAAATATTCCATCTATAGCAGCTAGCAAAGGGGCTGATGCAGAGGAAGCAGAGACAGCAGAGAAAGGACCATTATCAGTGTGTTCAGGGCACCCCTCAGAATGCCCAAGGCCGTGGCGTTCCTGTCCTTTATGTAAATGGTATAAGATTTGCAAATAATCTATCTTGTAGACACTTGAAATCACTTCTGAATTACTTATGATAGCTGAAACTATGTAAATATTGTATAAATAGTTCCGAGAAAAGTGAAAGGAAATCTGTACACATTTACTACAGTTGCTGCTTCCTCTCCCCCCCCAAAAAAAAAATATATATGTCTTGATTGTTAAACAGAAGGCAGACTGCAGTGGACAATAGATAAAGAAATCTGAGAATTAGCAAAGAGCTAGGAGTAGGAATTCCAGACTATGAAAGGTCTTCCTCCTTGTACCCTGCTCAGTAATGGAAGTCATTTAGTTGGGATCTATACCAAGTTTGGAAGCATCACTGAGAAAAGATTGTGGTCATATTCATATTTTAGCAGCTCTTAAGCAAAACCCAAATGTATCTGGACAGATGTGTTAATAAGGCAGATTGAAATATGGAAAAGAAACTTACAGATTCTCAGAAGAACAAACCATCAGGAACTGGGGAGGTAGAGACAAGGAGGAACAGTCCAGCTTCCTCAGGCCAGTAGAGAACCCTGTGCCCACACCTGAGAGAGCTCAGGTGAGAACAGGAGCGCTGTGCCCATACTTAAAGGAGCTCAGGCCAGTGGCAATGGCAGTGTTGGGACCTTGATTTGCAAATGCAAAGGTAAGAAAAGTGATGAGGTAAGCTCTTGTGAAAGAAATCATGTTAGTTGGATATCCACAGTTAAAAGTTAATAAAGGTACTAAATGTACTTAAGTGACATTAATTTATTTATTGACATTTTATACATGCATACAGTGTATTTTGATCATAGTTACCCTAGTACCCTCACTTGTCTCCCGCCTACTCCTGCTGAACATTAGGTGGCATTTTAAAAGTTTATTTATTGTTTTATTATTTTTGTATGTGTGGTACTGACAGTGTGGGAGGAGGGAGAGAACAGTTGAACCCAGGACCTTGTACATGCTAAGCAGTTGCTTTACCACTAAGCTACATTCTCAGTACCTCTAGGCTACACTTTTTTGTATATTTCTTTGTTTTTAGTATGAAATAGAGTTTCACGATGTTGCTCAGGCTGGTCTCAAACTCACTATGTAGTCCAGGTTGGCCTTGAACGTGAGATCCAAGGTGTGCACCACCATGCCTGGCTTAAAGTACTTTTTATAAAGAAGACTCCCTTTTCACACCTTAACTCTGTCATGTTAACATTTTTTTCAAAAAAAAAAAAGGAAGTTTTGTCTATGGGCTGGCGTGATTGCTCAGTGTTTAAGGCACTTGCCTGCAAAGCCTAATGACCTGGCTTCAGGTCCCCAGTACCCATGTAAGAGCAGATGCACAAGGTGGTGCATGTACCTGGAGTTCATTGGCAGAGGATAGAGGCCCTGGAGTGCCCATTCTCTGCCTCTCCTTTCTCTCATTCTCAGATTAATAAATATTTTTTAAAATGTTTTTTAAAGAATAAGTTTTGTCTGAGGAGGGTCAGAGAAGCTTAAGTGTGACTTAGAGACAAAAACACATGTTGTCCCGAGGATCCTTTGATATTGAGCTCTAGTCTGTCTTCCTTATTCGCATGCTCCTCTGGCAAGTCTTTTGTTTTGTGAAATGAGAGCACAGGGTTAAATAGTCTCTTCTGGCTTTTTAAAATTGTGAGGGGTTGTAAGTGAACGGTTACCTCTTCCAGATGACACTATAAAAGTCAAGGCTGAGTACACAAGCAAGCTTTCCAATGGGTGGATCCTGACTAGCAGCAAGGACAGGCTAGACTTGCAAACTGAAACCATATCATGATGAAGAACAGCTCACTCAGAGGGGAGAGTGCCTTGAACCCAGACCTTAGCTACTTTTCACAACTCTAGGGATGCCTGGCCTTGGCCCTTCTTAGAATAATGCTCATCTGTCATTTACTTATTCTATCACTCTTTGTGGTGGCCTGCTTGTGACAGCATGGCAGGTCCTGCAGTGTCATTAAGACTTCCTTGAACATTTTAAATCTCAAGTCCTCTCAACTGCTGACTGTTCCTCATCATGTGCTGTGGGTGGGGGCAGCTGAGAACAAAGACCAAGGCAGTCCCTGCCTGGTGACATTCACAGTCTAATGGGGAAACAGGCATTAAACATCAGCTATGAATGATTTATTATAAAGTCGTGAGCATGCAAAGCGCTGCTTAAAGAAATACCAGGAACCGCGCAGCGTTTACCAGAGGAGTCTAATTTAGTGCCTTCGGCTGAAGAAGTGATATTTAAATTGACCCCTCAAGGATGAGTTGCAGTTAGATGAAGAAAGAATATTCTAGAGCAAGCATTAGCCCTAAGAAGGCCTTTTCTTGGAGCCTCCTACAATGCCAGCAAGTTTAGCTGAGGTTCCAGATGACAGCTGGGACTTACAAAGGGAGTGGTACTCATTCTTTGTTCATTCACTCAAGGCTGCAATGCACTTGTTCTATGCAAATATAGCAATGAACAAGCACAACCTTCCTCCACCAAAAAGCATCTGCCCTAATGGGCCTCAGATTCTAGAGGAGAAGGCAGACAAGTAGACATGAAGTTTGATGGTGATAAGATGGAGAAGAAAAGTCAGGAGATGAGTATAGGAAGAACTACAAAGGGAAATAGGAAATGAAGTCACTATCAATGGGTCAAGCTTTATTCAGTGAGCTAAGCTTTATTAATCTTTGTATATGAGGCATATGTATCTATGAGTGTGTATATGTGTGCAGATACATATGTATGTTCAGAGGTCCATATCAGATGTCTTACTTAATCACTTTACCTGCTAATTTTTAAAAAAAATATTTGCAAGGAGAGAGAGAGAGAGAGAGAGAGAGAGAGAGAGAGAGAGAGAGTTACACAAGGGCTTCCTGCCACTGCAAATGAGCTCCAGATGCATGTGCCACTTTGTACATCTGACTTACATGGGCACTGGGGAATTGAACCCAGGTCTTTAGGCTTTGTAGGCAAGCACTTTAACCACTGAGTAATTTCTCCAGCCCACGTGTTACTTTTCTGAGACAGGGTTTCTCATTGAACCCAAGGCTTATCAATTGGGCTACACGAGCTAGCCAGTAAGCTCTGGGGATTCTCCTTTCTCTTCCTCTTAGTACTCAGATTACAGGCATGTACCACCACACCCAAAATTTTATGTGGGTTCTGAGGATATGAACTCAGATCTTCATGCTTGCATAGCAAGCATTTTATCCACTGAACCATTTTCCTAGCCCCTACAAGTTTAATTCTTTTTTAAAATATTCATTTATTTATTTCCAATGACACACACACAGAAAGAGAGAGAGAGAGAGAGAGAGAGAGAGAGAGAGAGGAGAATGGGTACACCAGGGCTTCTAGCCACTACAAGCAATGTCCAGATGCATGTGCTGTATTATGCATCTGGCTTTACATGAAAACTAGGGAATGGAACCCAGGTCACTAGGCTTTGCAGGCAAGCACCTTAACCACCGAGCAATGTCTCCAGGCCCAAATTTGTTTGCCGGCTCCTCTCTCCTCCATGCTGGCTTCTTTTTTTTTTTTTTTTTTCATCAGGTGTCTGACATGTGCTCATATGCACACACATAGTCATACACTCCATTCAATTTCCTGTCTCCTTTGTGCTTTGTGTCTCTGAGAAGAGGGGGGGGAGGCGGGGGGAGGGCTTCCCAGCCATGCCTCATGAAGGGCAGGCTTGGATAGAGCCAGGGAAGCTATCTCCCCAGAGATCAGCACCCTGCAATGATGTTTTCATATCCTTTTCCTATTGTTGATTCTACTGATCATTGATAACACTGCTATGCTCAGGGAGAATTACCAAGGAGAGATTTCCTGGATAAATTCTTAACAATGTGAACTTGAAATGTAGCATACAATTCTGAATACCAAAAAAAAAAATTATGAATCCCTACATTAAGAATGAGAATCTCCTTCATCCTCTTGTTTCTGGGGACACCCGAGCCTGTTTTGGGTGACTAAGGTCTTATCTATTCTGTTCCTGGGATGTCAGCAAGGGTTTTGTCAAGAGGTCACCCTGTGGCCTGTGACCATGTGCCAGCCACACTGTTGGTGTCACACCAGTCAGTTCTTTCTGAACTTCCAATAAAGGTTCTTTCACTAGAGAGGTGAAGCCAGCCCCTCGCCTTGTCTCCTAATAAAAACAGTCACCTGGTGGCCTGGCAAGTTGATTGTCCATGGTGGGGAAGCATACTGGATGTCACCTGCTTACCTGTGTTCTATAAAGTGAGCTATTGAAAGGGCTACTGTGGTGGATTTGCTGGCAGAAGGAAGCCATACATGTCATAATTAATTGAGTAGTTGCTGAGATCATCGGGGATACCAAGCAGCAGAGTGGCCTCCCCCCCCACCCCCATGGAGAAGCCACAAACACAGGGGTTCTGAATGAACCTTGGGGGGAAGGGAACCAAATTCTAACATTGTACTATGAGGCATAAATCAGAAGAAAGCCAGCAGCCAGGGAGCCCAGGTAGCAACACCGTCTCTGCTTCCCTGTTCCATTAGAGCCCCATTTTGTCTCACCACCAAACTGTAGAGCACACGGATTTGGGAAGCAGAGAGCAGCTGACAGAGGTGTCAATAAGCCAATTTGTGGCTTGTTAGAGTGTTACACTTGTTTATCGGCATTTAACGAGACAAGACATTGATGTTAACACAGTAGGAGGGAAGTTTCCTGGACCAATAGTATCCCTTGCTGAAAATTAATTTAGACCCTCTTTTCTTTGTGCCAGAAATGGTAGAGCTAATTCATTACCCAAGTGTTGAAATGCCACTGAAGATGAGTTAGGGTAATGGGGACGAGTCAGCAGCAGCAGCTGAACAAATCCCAATGCAGCTTTCTTTTGGTAACCTCTAGTCAATGAGACGTCGGGAAATAATGTGCTTTATGGCAGGGAACAGAACAGCAAGAGTTGATTTAATTTGGGGGATGAGAGGGCAGCGGGGTTGGGAAGGGAAGACTTTCATGAGCAGAATTTTGGAAAACCTTGAGAGCTGTTGTCACTTATAGCCCAGTTCTCAGGCGAATGGAAATCCAGCTTCATCAGCCTGTGTTTGGGAACTGTTAGCCTGAAGAGTCCAGGGGGCTGGCAAGGTCAAGCTCCTCCATCACAATTCTGTGAAATCTCTGCTCAGATCATTTACGAGACCTCCGCTTCATGCACTGGCCTCGAGGCGAGGATGCGCACAGCGGTCCCGGAGGCTTCCCATTGAACAGTAATGTGGGTCACGTGACCTGAAGTTGTAATGCTTCCCATTTATTTGCTCCTTGCTGTGTGTTCCACTGGCTGTTTTATTTTCCCAGGGAAATTTCAGACATACAAAGTACACCCTCTGAAGACCGAACCACTTACAAGATTGAAAGACTCATATGGCTCAGGGCAAGCTGTGCCTGTCACCCTTTGGGTCACCTCGTGCTAACCACTGGGCACACATGGGGAGGAGCTCCAAGGCCGACTGACTCTGGCTGACTGCACGAAGTCCTCCACCCCAGCAGAGAGGCCCTGAGAGGACCACCTCTGCAAAGCTGCAGGGGGCGGGCGGTGCAGGCTGTGTCTTCAGCACCCTTGCCGGCGACTTGCCCTTGTATAGCTGTTTGAAACATCCTCTCTCTGAGAGTAGAGGGAGGCTCATGAGACTAAAAAGCTACTTAACAGGGCACAGGACACTCAAGACCCCTTCCGAGCTTATCCAAGCAGAGAGGAGACTCTGGTGATGTGGCTGACTGCAGCTGCACAAGGGGTACCAGAGATGAAGCTTCCTGAGTCACCTGTGCCCCTGTAAGTGCCCCCTGCCTTGTGCCCCTGTAAGTGACCCCTGCCTTGTGCTTCTGTAAGTGACTCCTGCCTCAAACCTCTGTAAGTGACCCCCACGTATCAACTCACTGATTTATCAAGCTGGACTTTTCTATCGGGGTGAATAGAAACACCCTCCCCAGGAAAAGTCACACAATACTAGCTGCTCTTCCCATAAAGGAGTGGACTATCTTTCCACATTCCTTCGCTGTGTTTTTGGCCATGGGACAGTGTAGAGGTTGCAAGCTGAGGTTTTATGAGACACTGCGTGTTTCAGCTCATCTCCAGATGTTTTTCCCATCCTCCCTTCCACAGTGGAAGTAGTGGACATGGTCCAGAAGCTGGCCAAGATCAGCTGACCTGAAAAACTGTGAGCTGAATAAATGCTTTCTCCTGTATGCCACTGAGTTCTAAGGAGGTTTGTTATTCAGCAAAAGTGAGCGATGATGTCTACTCAAACTGGGAAAGAAATTCTTTCTAAAAAATATTATTTATTTATTTGTTTGCAAGGAGAGAGAACCAATAGAGAAAGTGGGAGAGAGAGGGAGAGAGAGAGGATGGAGTGAGTACCAGTGTGCCAGGGCCTCTTGCCAACTGCAAACACATTCCAGATGCATGGGCCACTTTGTGCATCTGGCTTTATGTGGGTGCTGGGGAATCAAACCTGGGCCGACAGGCTTTGCAAGCAAGTGCCTTTAACTGCTGAGCCATCGCCCAGCCCCAGGAAAGAGATTCTTATGTATGGGTAGACCAACCCTCTGGAAGGAAAGATGACTATGGCCTGGGAATTATCTAAAATAATGAGAGCCAGAAAGGTTCCCTGGGTGAGGTGCCTCCTGTTGTAGTCTGGGAGTCTGCCTTGTTACCAAGGCCTCCTTTCCATTCTGCCACCGGAGCTGCTGGTTACACCTCAGTTTTCCATGTAGAAGACCTGGAAGAGCATCTCCTTCCCTTTCCACAGCCCCAGTCCCATTAGTCCCCATCCTCCCATCATCCCCAAAGAAAAAACTAACCCTGTACCTGTTAAGGACTCATTCCAAGCAATAGTTTTGGAACATCCCTTGGACTCCTTTCCCCTCTCAAGATAGGAAGACAGATTTCATGGATCGTCTATTTGGAGACCCTGCCCTTCCTCACCTTCCAGCCTACCAACAGGGCCAGGAGCTCAGGCAGCATCCCTCGGTCCTGGAAAGGTGGCTTGTCTTTGTCAAAGCTTTCATAATGTAAGCCCAGGTCAAAGCAGCTTGAATGTGAGTTGTGTGGGTATAAACAGCTTGTTGATTCAGTTTTCAGCTCATGAAAGGCAGCCGTCCCCGCATTTCCAGTAAGCATGGTTGGCGAACAGCACAGAGCTTCTCTCCTGCTGCTGGTGTAAGTGGACTTTCCCTGGCCAGGCTCCCTGCTGCAAATGTGTGATTACAGGATTATAAAGGTGATGGAAAGAGTAATCATGCCTGTTTTCAGACAGAGCCTTCCCTCGAGGGACCCCAAATGGCTGTGTTCTTATTCATGCCTGCAAGGAAAGGGAACCGAGGGGCACTTTCATAGATGGACAAATAGGGTCACAGAAAGGGTGGCATAGCAAGCTGCTTCAGGCTGCCCAGCTCACAGGCAGCTTCCAGCGTGGTGGGGAGGAGCTTTCAAAATGGAGTTTAGAGCCTGCAGACAAGGTTGCTCTGTCACTGGACTGGGTGTGGGATTGGGACATTATCAAGAGATATGGGTGAGCAGGTTTGGGGCAAACTCAGGAGCAATGAGAGGAGAACAGGCAAAGGATTTGGCAGGCCTGCCTTGGGAGCTAGGCAGACATCCTGATCTGTGGTCAGCACCAGGGAGTCACAGTGGACACTGCACAGTTACAGACCAGAACACAGCAGATGGGGATCTGGAAACAGGCGAGGCACAATGGCTCAGGGCGGAGCTTCAGGGATGTGTCCACAGGAGATGATAGAGAAGGGTTGAAGTTCCCAGAAAAAAAAGACCCAGGATTCCTTTGAAGTCCAACTCGGTGAACCTATGAGTTGACTAGGGTTACTTACAGGACCATGTTTGGGGGTTACTTTCAAGAGCATGGGGTGGGGGTTCCTCCCTGCTGTGACTTGGGCAGTTGCATCACTGCCAAGTCAGAACTTCAAGGTGGGGTCAGGCTCTGCAGTGAGCAGGAGGTGGGGCAGGTAACCCAGTGAGCCCAGCACGGAAGTCTCACCCCAGCTATATAAATGGCCAGGGCAGGCCCAGCACTCTGTGGAAACAAAGGTCTGGTTCCAGCACCAGAAAGGGACATACTGCTCTGTGGAAGGTCCTAGGGAACAGGGAGTGGTGTCACAAAGGCCATCTGAGTACAGGTTTCTGGAGATCACAGAAACTTTGGATTGCTCCAGACCAAAATTTTGTCTTCCATGTAGAAACCCCGAGCTAGTCAGGTATCAGGGTAGAAGCCCTCATTCTAATCCAGAGTGTACCCCTGCTCTATTGTAGGATTTATGATGATGAGCCTACCTTAGGTCTGCCTCAGTTTCTCCACTTTACAAAAGATTAGTATTTCCATAACGCCTTTTTCACATCATTACTATGAGAGACACATGAAGTCACTTTGGAATAAACAGAAATGCAAAGTGTGTTTTCACTATTTTTTTTTATTGTGACATAGCAGTGTGTCTCTCCTAGTGGAATTTCCCAAGGCTGATTTACCAGCTTGAGGATTATCTAATCTTTGCTTCCTTCTCCAGATGTGTGTTGGACATCTAGACACTGCTAGACACACTCCACCATCCCTCTGCAGAGGCTCTGTGATCTCAGAAAAAGGTAGAGTTACATGTGTAAGACTAGGTGCGGAGCCAGGGTCCATCTCATTTTAGTAGTGGTTTAGAAGTAGTTTAATAACACACCCATAGGTGATGTTGCCTGCCTGTGATCACATTGCTAGTCAATGGTGAAGCCAGAAAACAGTGCTTGGTGCAAATTGTTTATTATTGTTATTATTATTATTCAGCTATACTATGCTTCCACAAAACAATTTGTTCTACTACTTATGAAGAATTTGCTTGAACATTTGGGATGAGAAATAGTGAGGGTTGAAGAGAGAAGACATAATTAATATTACAAAGGGCATTTTTAGATTATCTACCATTACCTTAAATGCCTCCTCTTCCAGGAAGCCGACCAGGTTCCCTTGTCATACAGAATGTCATACATTCCTTCTTGTGTTTCCTTCAAACCCCACCATGCCAGAAAGAAATTGCTTCTTTACCTGTCTTTCTCACCGTATAGACTAGACTGCAGGTTCCTTTGACGTAGAGATTATGGTTTTCTAAAGTGAATCCATGGTGAAACATATTAAATGTGTAAAGATGTAAGTTTTCTTTTGTTTTAAATTGGGGGCATACATGTATGTATGTGTATGATGTGTGTGTATGAGGGGAGTGCCTGTGACACATGTGGAGGTCTGAGAACACCCTCAGGTAGTTTGTCCTCGCCCCCACCATGCTTGAGATAGGGTCTCCCTTCTTGTTACTTTGATTTTTCTGCTTTGCTTCATGTGCATTAATCTACCAGGCCCACCGTCTTCCCAGTTCTCCTGGCTCTACCTCCCATTGCCCTGGGTGTGTTGGGATCACAGACACATGCACCACTTTGCATCTGGCTTTTACTTGGGTGCTGAAGAGTTGAACTCAGACAGGTAGGCTTGCCAGCCCCAAGTTGTAGGTTTTCTTATAGTATAGAAATCTCAACCTCTAGGACATTTCTTAGAGAGCCTGGAATGCTTTGAGCCAGTGAGCAAAGTCATTGATCTCATCCCAGTCATTCTATTTTTTTTTTTTAGGGTCTTGGTCTAGTCAGGACTGACCTGGAATTCAGTATGTACTCTCAGGGTAGCCTTGAACTCACAGCCATTCTCCTACCTCTGCCTTCCCTGAATTCTGGGATTAAAGTGTGCACCATGCCTGGCATGTTGTTTGTTTTTTGAGACAGTTCATCACTCTGTTGTCCAGGCTGACCTTGAACTAAACAATCTTCTTGCCTCAGCTTCCCAAGTGCTGGCATTACAAGTGTGAGCCACCATGCCCAGCTTTAGCTGTTTTATTGAGCAGGCTGCATGGCTCTAGCCAGGCCACCTACTGTCTTAAGATCCCGTTTTGTCATTTTTAAAAGGGGGAAGAGGCCGTCTATGGAATTTGCCAGTAACTATCAAAGTTGCCAGTAGAAAAGCCTTTGACCAAGCGGTTCCTTGCTAGAAACTCTTCTTCCTGTGTGTTATGCACAACCTACAGCCATCCTTGCCACTACTCACTGTGGCTTTATTTATAAAGTTAACCATTGGAAATGACTTAAATGAGCATGCTAAATAAATCAATTCAATAATGCAATCCAAGGCAGCTCCCAAAAAGAATGATGTAAGTATATGTGTTCTGATATAGAATAAACTCCAAAGGATACTAAGTGAAAAAAATACAAAGTATATAACAGCATGCAAAACGAGCTTTCTTTCTATGGAAGAGGGAGAAAATATATGTGTATATTTGCTTATATTTGCATAAAATGTCTCTGGAGGGTTATTTGGGGAACTATTGACATTTGGTTGAACCATGTGAACATAAAGAATAAGGAATTTCAAAGAATGCCAAAACAAAGAAAGACAAAATAAATAAATAAATAAAGTTCTCACCAACCTACTCCTGTGCTGTGAGAAGCATCGAGAGAGAAGCCCACAGGAAGGGGAGCAGCTAATGGCAGTGGAGGCACCAGCATGGGCTGGCACAGCTCTTGGTCCCTTGCTCACTTTTTGCTTTTGACCTGGAAATGAGGTAACTTTCCTTTCTATAGAGACTCTGTCCTTATCCTCCATAGCGAATTCATCACACCATATTCCAGCCATGTTTGGATAAAATATTTCCTCTCTCCATTACCAGAGATCTCTGGTGAGGTATGGAAGGAGGCAGAGTTTTGTCTGTCAAAGAGTCTAGAGCCTGAGTCTAGAAGACTCCTAATTGTGTCTGGCTTCAGGGTTAGCTTGCTGCAGCATGCTCCCTCGGGGTCTCAAAGTGAATGAGTCCAAGTGCTTTACAGCTTCAACACCTGCAAAGATTGTGATGACTGGGTCCCTAGGGAGGACCCAGGAAATCCTGCCTCTCTAGCTGCAGTTTCCTATGTCTCCTTTATTCCTTGGCTGGCTCTTCCTAAGGTTTTATTGCTTTTAGTTAAGAAAGAGATTCAGCCCTAGGGAAAAGAATCATGAGCTATTGACAAGGACATCAGGGCTTGCTAGGGACTGCTTGAAATCCCTTCCCCATCCATGCTGAAATCATACAGCTATCCATTTGTGTATTAAGCACGGCTATCAATATGTAGCTCATCCCTACATTTAAATCTTTGGGGCAAAGTAATACCTTTGGGAAGAATTAGTCGAAAAGAGCATTTATTCACCTGTTCATCCATTCAGTGATTGAAGACTACACCAAGTATCTGGACATACAGACAAATAAGGCTTCCACTGACTTTGAAAATAAATAAGACAGCCAGACGTGGTAACACATGTCTTTAATCCCAGCACTTGGGAGGCAAAGACAGGAGGATTGTTGTGAGTTCCAGGCCACCCTGAGACTACATAGTGAATTCGAAGTTAGCCTGGGCTAGAATGAGACCCTGTCTCAGAAAACCAAAAATAAATAAGTAAATAAATGATGGCTAGCACTTTCTGAGTATTTTTTATGTAGAAGGCACTCTGCAAAGCTCTTTGCATGCATTTTCACTGAATTCTTGTAACAAATCTGAGCTAGATAAATGTCACCTTCATTTGTTCACTGAAGAAACCAAGGCACAGAAAGGGAAAGTAACTATCTAATATGTCATGGCAGGCAACTAGTTCAGCTGAAATGTAAACTTGTTATCCAACAGATAATTTTCTAGGACAATCATAACAAGGAGTTATGTGCCTTGGCTCTGTCTCCTTGTCATGTGGAAAGAACAGAGCTGGTTCAGAGAGGACAAGATACAGCTAACTCTCAGGCCAGTTCGTGTCTTGGTGACACTGGGAAGAACTTATATTACATAGGATTTGAGGAGATCAATCAGGAGAAGAAAGAATTTGGTGGGAAGCAGCCAGGGTAATGTAACGGGCTGAGCTGGGGATTAGAATTTAGATAATACCCAGCAAAATTCTAATGTACCTCAAAATTTACAAAGTATCCGAATCCTTGTCTTTAAAGTTAAAGAATTAAAATCATAGACAACCAGAGGTTAAGGTATAGTGGGAGACTTTATTTAAAGGAAAATGGGGAGTTACAGAGTTCTCCAGCCACCAGTGTGGAGAGAACACGTGGGAGAGGGTTTAACAAAATCTATGCTGTTCATCTAAACAAGCAAAAGAAGAAAAGATAACAGAGGGCTCCCATCATGAGGAAAAAGGTTCATGTGGGAAGATCTTGAGCGCCTCTCCCTTTACCACAGCCATTAGGCTGGAGTGAGGGAAGGTCTTACCTTTTCTGAGGCCTGGAAATTTAGAAGTCCTCCTCCTAGGACACCATGTGGGAAGAAGAGACAGAATTATCTGTTCAGTGAGTATTTCCTGCCCCAGGTGAGCAGAGAGATAGCTGGTTGGTTCATACCTGACCAATCAGTTTTAGTGCCTAGGTTTGAGCTCTAGCTAGACACACCTCCCACTCAAGGGGAGGGGATCTATATGGAGCTTGTCTGAAACTGTCACAGTAACAGGTGTGTCTAGTCAGTAGAAGAGGTCAGCCTAGGAAAAAGTCCTGGAGTTGAATCAGGAGCCAGTGCTATAAAAAAAAATCGAGTTTTACCCAAAACTAACATGATGCTTGGGACCTAGACATTCCAAAAACAAAGGGAAATGAGAAAGAAATCTAACATTTATATTAGTGTGGAAATGGACCAAATTAGCAAGGAAGGAGAGAGTGACTCAAAGGATCTGGCTATATGAGTAATAAGCCAAACTAGGAGTGAGACAGGAATGGCCTGCAAATCCCAACAGTATGGATGGAACTAAGAACCTGCAGCCTCGGGCCTGGCTGAATGCCCTCAAAGGTATCTTAAGTAGTTTCAAGTTAGACTCACAAGCTAGAGTCAACGCATCACATTGACTCAGGCAGGTCGGAAGAACCTTTGCTTGTCTCCCTTTCTTCCTCATGAAAATTCTACGCATGGGAGCAAGGAGAATTCCTTTCTAAACTGCTTTTTGGGACACGGACGTGAGTCCTGAATAATAACTTTATTCACTTTCCAAGTTCTCTGCCAGCTCTCCCCAGCTGGAGTGGAAGTTGTGGCTTGCAGGGAAAGGTCAGCCTGCAACCCTAGAGCCTGGATCTTCTAGGAACTGGGCGGCTGGGAGAGCTGGGAAGTGGGGCTAACATAGACACACCTGTCATCATGTCACCCTGTAGTGCTCATTTGAGTGCTTAGAAGGGACAGGGGAAGAATTGAGCGTTAGTCTTCTCTAGAAGAAAATGAAGCCTGTTTTTCCCCTCCCTGATTAGCATTTTTATTGCATCCCTCCTATTTGCTCTGCCTGCTCATAATTAAATACTGCCCGTGGTGTCTCGTCTATTTTGGTAATGTGCTCTTGGACACCGATGAATTGGATTTGGATTTGCTTTATGGACTTGCTCCACTGGTAGAAAATAAGGCTAAAGTTCAGCATCTTCCTGGCAGAGTGGGTCAGCCCTTGGAGGACATCTAACAGTGAGGTCAGGTGCCTACTCACTGGAATGTCAGGATCTGATTGCAATGGATGGAAAAATAAAAGAAAGTGCTGGGTCCTGTTCTCAGAACACTCCCTGTACACAGTCACCCAGGACACAAGGCAGATGCCTCCGTTCTGCTTAGGAAGGCCAAGGCCCAGAGGCTGACCCTAACACTAGAAGTTTAAGAAAGAACAGAGGGGAGGAAGGATGAGATTCTCCAGGAGGAAGACTTTTCTCAGAGCAAAGTCTGATGCTGGTTTCTAGTTCTCATGCTGTCTGTTCAGCTCACCATTATCCTTTTCATGTGACCGATATACATGGCCAAGGTCAAGATCATCCCTCCTCTCGTGACATTCGTTATATTCCCACAGCCTATTTCCATGTCAGTTCTCCAGCATCTTCCCACCTCTTCCCACCCTGACCCCTGACCTCAGCAGCATCCATGCTATTTCCAAGGAGTTGGCTCTGTGTTTCTACTATTTAACCAAAGCCCAGTGGTCTCTTCTCGTCATGTCAAGCTTGGGCCACAATAAGGAATGGGTCCATTTGATATTTGAACCCCCTCAAGTACAGGTTTGGGACAGTCTAAACCAGTGTGCCCCCCCAGCTCTGAGGCATCAACTGGACATTTGGGAACTTATGAAACATGCAAATCCCTGAGCTATTGGATTAGAAATTTAGGGGAGCCCCTTTGCCCCATCACTGGCTCCTAACCAGATTCCCACGCACTCTCTTTCAAGAGCACCACTCTAGACTGCCTTTCCACAACTCTCCCTTGGCAGCATTTTCACTGAAACCTACCCCCTCAGTGAATCTGCCTTCTCCCACGGACCTTGCTCCTTCACTTGCCTAAAAGACACTGGTTGTTCCACATTGACCCGCTGTCCAGAGAGCTATCTTTTCCTCCTCCTCCATCCCTCTACCTTCCTCCTGGGCAGCTCAATAATTTCCCAAACTTTAGCTCCCACCTCTATTTTGACATGTGTTGCCACCCCAAATTCTAGAAATGTACTTTCATCCCCCCACCTCCATCATGTACTTGATTTTTGAATATACCAGACACGTAGCTTGCCTTTCCCAAACAAATCCCCAAGTTGATGTCTGAGGTCTCTGATTTCAGTTCCTTTCCTACCCCAACTCTGTACCTGTTCCCCGAAACTTCCAACCCCATGGTTAGTCACCAGCAACCATAGTTTTCTGCTGCTTCTCATTCTTGGATGGGGGTTTCCTCATTGCTAGCTTGACCGTCCTGGTTCTGGCTCCCAGGACTTCCACTTCTCCCTACCCTTATTGCTGCCAGTGCAGTTTTGCTAACACAGTACACTCCTCAAGCTGGCTTTCTATCATCTAGCCTTTCCTGCCTGGTATGTATCTCACCACTCTCCTTGCTCACTTGCTCTCCTAACCACTAGCCAAGCGGTCACCCCTCTGTGTATTTGATCATGCCCTGGTCTTGGTGCAAAATGACTAGAATCCTTCCTCCCTTGACCATTATAAACCATTCTATCAAGACACCCCTTCCATCTTTGCCAAGAGCTGGGCTTCTAGAGTACATTGCTTGTCAGAATTAATAGGACACATCTCTTTATATATCCTTTCTGGATTGTGAGTTCTCCAAGTGTTTCAGCTCTGCTTCAGTCATCATTGCGTCTCAGCCCCTTACATGACTCTTGGTGCATGACTTTTTTTGTTTTGTTAGTTTCATCCAGCTATCATCAAAAGACTGGGCCTTGCAAACATGCAACCACTTCTAATCTAGAGCAACCTTCTTACCTCTGTTCTCTCAGCAGGCAGGCCAAGTGGTGGTGGTCAGGGAAGGCTATGTCTTTCTCACTCACCCTTGGGCCCTGTGACTTTGGATTCCACCGTTGCTGTTTGTCTTATGTGTAAAAAATTTCCCCTGCTATAAGATAGTTGAGTAAATGAGTCTGAGTTACCCTTCAACTTCCCCAAACGAATGATCCCATCCTACCACAGCTCAGTCCGGAGACCCTCTGCTTCCTCTTCATGTTCTCATCAGCTTGGGCTACATGAATTTCCCTCCAGCAGAGAAAGGAAAACAAGAGAGTTTCCCACAATCCCCTATGGCAATCTGCCTCTGGCCAGTCATTCTGCCAGTAGGGGTGTTTTCTGTCACATTGGATGCTTAGCTGCCCCAGAGAAACCCAAGCAGCACTGGCCAGAACACAGCCAGGTTTCAGTGTTTGTTGAGCTACTATTGAGGAATGGAGGATGTTCACAAAGAGTCCTCCATTGCAACAAGGCCCTGTGTTTCCAAAATGCTTAGTCCCAGGGAAAGATGAGGAACAAGCATTTCTCCCAATTCTCTCCTGTTTGCCTCTGAGGAAACCTGTACATCAGAAAAGGCCTCGGAGTTCCCAAGGCATGAAGCCCTCCACTTTCACCCCAGGATGTTCCCTTCCAGATTTCAGGCAGAAAGAGGTAGACAGACTTGCTTGGAGACAACTTTAAACGAATTCAATTACCATAGCAACCAAAACCACCAGAATGGAGATTAGGCTCCAGACAATCCTGGCATCTGGAGAAGCAGCCATCCGAAGGCCATTGCTGAGACCAGGGCCTGGGGGAGGAAAGAAGCAACCCAGTTAGACTACCCAGCACCCCACAATTCACCTGGACTTGTGGGTCTGTGCTGAGCTCTCACCCAGC